>VWZK01007632.1:0-28559 GCA_013396935.1 Baryphthengus martii | reverse complement strand
AAAAAAAAAGAGGGAGGAGATAGAAATACCGAGTAAATCAGTAAGAGGGGAATCTTAAGAAGCCCAGAGCACCTTCTCCTTCTCTGTACTCTCACTCTGTCTGCCCCCAAAACCCACGCACTCACTAGATCTAATTAATAAGTTTGTAAGTGGATAGAGCACTCACTACTTCTCCCTGACTTCAGGAATACATACCACTGAAGACATTTTCTTGAGATAACATATTGGTTCAACTCATAGCTGCTTGTATGTCAAAACATTATCTAATTTCTCCTACTTTTCACTCTGTGAGATTCACTTTTAGTTCTAGGCCCAGTATTTTGCAGTATTTTCCCCAGTCATTGCTTACATGAATAGCTCTTTTCATTAAAGTGAGTGAAGATTTATCATATTTCCCCAGCATTCACTTTCTCTTCCTTCCCTCTCCATCTTGAAAAGAGTTTAACCAAAGTTTACTTTGCTCAAGGACAGACTCTTTGAAATGTGGAGATTAACTCGGTGATGACAGAGTCTTTATCTTTTTAGTTTGTCCATCATTTACCTTTAGAAGGACTACGACTCTCAGCAGCAAGAAGAAATACTCTTTTGCTTTTGCCCATCTAGAGCACTGCTGATGAGCAAAAACACTGCAGGCTGAGAAAGGTGAGGAATGGTCCTTCCACTGAAACAAACCTACTTCATTGGGATAAACAGAGCAAAAGATATTGCAGGCAAGGAGTTTTTAACAGTAACAAAGAATGAGAAGTATCTGAGAAAAGCAGGGAGCAGGGACATAGCTGTACTGTAGTTGTGACAGCAAGATTTTTTTTTCCAAGGGACTCAGTACAATGAGACTACACAGAGATTTTTGCTGTCAAGCTTAACTTCAAAGTTTTCAACTACATAAGCCTTAGAGGATGTAAAAATTCATAGTCCTTACATAATTATAAAACTCAGTTCCAGAGAGACTGTTATTTTAGACCAAGCGTTATACAACTATGTTTTCAAGTAGTCTCTCCATCGTTTCTCCAGTCACAGTTCTTCACATAAAAAGATAACAATGTCCTACATCAGTGTTAAACTAACAGCATCTCGAGGTTTACCGTGTCCTGATTTTGCCTCATGCTACAGTGGAAGTCTCTTACCCAGTCTAGAAAAAAAAATAAGCACTGTCCATCTTCTCTCCTATGTTAGAAATTTGTTCCCGTCTTCAGTCTCTTGATCACCTAATAGCAGCAAAACTGTACTTGGTGACTCTCCTGGCAAAGTGATAGGTGTGTTAGTAGATTCTCCCCAGAAAATCCGTCATGGAGCAAGTGCTCTGTTTGTATTTGCAGATAAGACCATACTCTACACATTGTTTCAAGCTATTAGTAGACTCCAGCAGACATTATGTTTTTGAAGAATATTCAGAGACGGGAACTGAAAAGGGCTATAAAGAGATTGCAGAACCTCAAAAAATAACATGATTCCATAATTTTAGAATCCATACAAGTCCATGCATTTAGCATTGCTTCTTTTAAGTAAAAGTTAATCCATATTAGTGCAAAGGGGTCTATTCGGACCTCCTATCCCATCCTTCCTGCATCCTGCTCAAACTCTCCTACCATTTCCCATGATTATTGCAACACAGTATTCCCAAATCAGTGCTCCAGTACAACATTCCGCTTCCCTGTTTCCATTCCATCCCTCATACACCTGTTCTCTGTCTTTCAGTCCCTGTATTTTCTTTCACCACAAAAATCAGCTCTTGTTTCTTTGCTTTGTTTCACAATCCAGCTTCCTTATCCTCCCCTCCATTTAGATACCTGCTTAAAACCAGTTTCCCTCTATACATTTTCTACCTTCCCTCTACTAGTCCCTTGTAAAGCCCATAAAGGCTGCATGGACATACAGCAGGAAAGATCACATGACTTTGCAGTAGGTTTTAGACAGGTTTTTTTCTGTGAAATAGATTTTCATGTAGTAGTTTCCCTGGTAAAACAATGCTTTCTAGACTCAGACAAGAGCTGTCGCTGAAGGCTTCTTAGGCATGGAGGCATCTTCATGTTTTACGCTAAGATACTGTTAACTTCCCCATACAGTCCTAGTTTACCCTTAAATAATTTTTTCAAGAATAAAACCAAATAAAAGAAAGACACCCTTACAAAAAATAAGTTAAGAATTTGAGAATTCCTGAAACATTAAAGATGTGACAGATACAGCACAAAGGTGTATTGCATACCAACATAAAACTTCTTAAGAAGCTCTCAATGATACCTAGTAGAAAAAGAATTTCTTCTTCAAATGCATGTTTATATATCAGGTATTCAACACTTATGAAAGTCCCATATTTTCAAAGTCTAAACCAGCATTTCTGTGTTGAGCAAAATGACCCATTTTATTTAAAGTGCTGTTCTAATGTAACATTGAATTGAAGACAAATTCAGGTTAATTTGTAACCTTCTTATAGAGAATAAACTTTAATGGCACCTCAAGGAATACGACTTGGTGATGAACAGGATTACGATTTATTACCCTTTTCCCCAGCATACACAGAACCAGTATGACAAACTACTGATACTTTTTCTCCAACGTGAAAGATTTAGTAATCACATTTTTCCACAGTGTGAGCCTAGAACTACTGGTATTCTGAGCACTTCTGCATTCATAACTGTTTGAGGGGTGAAACAGAGTCATTACTTCACAGATGTCTTGGCTTCAATTACTCACGCTAATTAGAATCGTGTTAATTAGAATCCCTGAATTTTAGGCCATTTACAGTCTAAAAGTATGTCTTCTACCTGTCAATAATTAGATTACAAGGATACTTCCCACTCATCCTATGAAAGATGTGAGCTTTTTTGACATTAACTGTATTTCAACAACTGTCAAGACTTGGGTCAATTATTGCGTTCCCACTGTTGTAAGCAAGACAAAATTTTAAGCTCTGTTTCTCTAGCAAGACCAAGGTTTTAGAAAAGGAAGTTAAAATAAGTCCCAGGTTTCATGACACACTTTTCAGTTTCCTACACTGTATCTCTAGGCTGAAAACTTCTGCTCCAGGGGCTGCCAGAGAGCAAAAAACATGCAAGACAAAGAAGCCCTATGCCCTTCCTAGTGAAAACTCTCATTTCAGAAGTTGTCCCTAGGAATAGAATTCTACTGATTTTATGGCTTCTTTGCACTAAACAAAATGAAAAAAATAGGTAGGGGGTGGATTGAAAAGGATAATATAACCAGTTGTCCAGAGCAGCCTTATAAGGACCTTAAAGGCAGTGATCTTTAAGGATCTTAATGACAGTGGTGGAGTCAACATCCCTGGAGGTATTTAAACAGAGTGTAAACCTGGTGCTTAGGGACATGGTTTAGTGGTGAGCTTGCAGTGTTTGGTTGAAAGTTGGACTAGATGATCTTGAAGGTCTCTTCCAACCAAAGACATTCTATGATTCTGTGACTAAGTATCAGAAACAAAGATTAACAACTTGAAAGTCTTTTTTTAAAGTAGAAGAACTATAAAATAAAAATTACGTTACTGTAAAAGCTCCAGACTAGGTTGGCATCTCAAGGTAAAACAAATCAACTATTGAATTGTACTTAGACGAGGCAAAAATGTTTTGTTCTTGTTATTTTGTTTAACATTGCTTTGTGATAACCAAGAGTTCTGTCAGAATGAGGATGACACTCCAAATTCTGTTACAGAAAATGTGACAACAGTTTTCGTTCGATTTCAGAAATCCCCATTCTCCAGCTGCATTTAAAATGAATGACTGTAGAAAGGTAAGAACAGATCAAGCATACATCTGTCTCTGTAGTCTTCTACTATTCTTCAGCTTAGATGTAGCTATGATGGCTTTGACACTAATAACTTCAGTATTCTTTTCTGATCATTCCTGATTCTATTATATCTCTTTCTAAAGAGATAGGAAGACCAAAACTGCACACAGTATTCAAGATATGAACAGTTGTGCTGTATCTTTGATGCTATAGAATTCTCTATTTTTTAAATAATTCCTAACATTTGATTCGGGATTTTTTAATGATTACTCAGCACTGAGCTGACACTTTCATAAAAAGCTCAGGTATGAACAAACACAGGGATGAGGAAAGTAAGTAAGTCCCACATTATTTAAAGGCAGTTCATTCTGAAAAGTCACTCAATATAACTCCTTGTTTTTTCCCACCCCACTTCAAAATGTTCTCAGTCAAGGAATCTAGGATCTGAAGGAGGAAAAAAACCAACAGTGTTTAACAATCTGCCTTTTTCAAGCACTTTAAAGGCATTACTGCAAAGCTAAGGCAGTTGGAATGACTGTACCCAGGCATTGACTTTCTGTGTTGATGAGCAGAAGCGTAGGCAGCCTGCCCACTGCTCTACTAGCAGAAATCAATGCCCTTTACAGTCAGAGAAGTGTAATTTAATGCAAAATCTGAACTTAAAAATAACATTTATGTAACAGTTGTGCTGCAATGATGGTAAAGTTAATACATTTTCCTAAATGAAAAATGCTATTTCAAAGTTCAATTATTAATTTTATTTATTTTTAACTTTGAACTATAGTGTTATGCATCTGAATGTAAAAGGATCAAGAACTGAACAGTAATAGGGTATATTAGAATATTTTTTTCCTTGAAATACTGCACTGTTGTTCCTTTAAGCCTGCTGGGACTTTCAATTATGAAATCATATCTAACCTCATCATCTGTCACCTCTTGGGAAAGAAAAGCATATTGATCTACAAAATAAATAAAATCACCTCTCACTGCTCAGAAGGATGAATTGCTTATTTGCTTCATTTCCATGGATGCTATGCACCGGTACAAGCAATTGCTCATATCTCATAGGCCAGTGCTATATTATGTCCAGCAAATTACATTTAAAGAGATTACACTATACATTAGGCAAAGATTTCAGTACTTGAAGAACTGTTATTGATTTTCTTGCCACTCTTAACAGGTTTTTTTCCTAACACAAATCTGAATTAAATGGTTACCAGAAATAACCTTATCAAGTTTGTGTCGTGCTTGCTTAATAAAGGTAGTTTAAGTCTTTGGTAAGTGAGAGCTGCATAGAGCAGTAGCCTCAACTGCTACAAAACTGAAGCAATTATTAAAGTAGGGCTTTACCTAAAAGCAAAGATTTGGAAAGAAAGTATTCGGAAATGTTATAATGATCCTGTTGATTATGAGTGGATACTTCACAATCTCATTGAGTTAATGTTTTATTAGTATAACTAAAGTTACTTTACTGCAGTAAGTGTTGGTATTGAAACACTTTCAGAGCAAAGAGCAAAGATTAACTATCCATTACAAACATAGTGGATAAAGCTTTAATAGCTCCAAAATACACGGAATGAGGCTTATAATTACAAAGTTTAGTGAAATAGGTGTTTCAACAGCTTTTTCAAATTAAGTCCAAGAACATCTGTATCATTTGTATGATCCACGCTTGCTTACCTTGCAAACGGGGCATGATACTTTCAGTAGTTGCTTCAGCAATAATTTAGTAATTGCTTTCAAATAGCAAAAAAAGTGCTTCAGTAAAAATAATTTTAAGTATCCTGATCTTATTATATTCCACTGAAGCTTCAACTGTTTGTTTTTTTCATTTGATTTCTAATTTTAATAACTTACCTTTTACAAAAGCAACTTTTAATCACCCACTCTAAAGTCTTGAAAAATAAGTATATATATAAGAACTGTGATATATCTAAAAAAGTGATCTACATTTTAAGCAGATAAGCTCATAGAGTCTACAAGTATTTTTAAAATGGTATAATAAAACATATACAGATAGCTGAGGCTTAGATTTTGCAACTCGTATTACAGTAAAATCAAGTTCATTACAGGAAGTATTACGCACATTATTAAATGCTCATGGGATTATACGTAGATTTTACTTTGCTATGAAAAGCATACATACACAAACACCTGTGTGTATATATATAAATACATATATATTTTTTAATTGGTCTTAGAAAAGTGAGGAGTAAAAAGACAATCCCTCCCTTTCAGGTGAGAATTCTGCTAATGAATTGGAAGATGTGACCTCATTCTTCCAGAAGATTGTTAGTGAGATTAATAATGTAATGTGTTGCAAACCAATCATAAACACAGAGGCAATCATATTATAACTAAAGCAAAGGAAGATTCAAGTCATAGAGAATGCATTAATATGTGTATGCTTACCTAAAGATGATGTGGACACATGGAAAGTATTAGAGATTGTAAACTGAAAAGCTGCATTAAGGAAAGGAAGATGAAGAAAGGATGGGGAAAAGAGCATTTGAATATATTACTTTTTAAAACTTCCACTTTGCTTTGAAAAGATGTTAATCGTTGCATATACTTCAGTATATTATCGCATAATATGCTGTTTTAAAAACACTAGGAAGCAAATTTACATACAATAGTAACATAGATGAATACAGAAAACCCAAACAGACGCATATTCCATCAAAAGAGAGCTCCAAAGAGGAGTTCTGCTGCATCATATGAACTCAGTGCATCTATACTTTCCTTTGCCTGAGGAAGAGCAATAGACAAAATATATTCTAATATTCCTTTTCTATTTCTTGAAATAAACTCAGTACCAGCAAGAGGTGTCATAATGACAACTTTATATACTAATGCACTTATTTGCAATACGGGCACAACTCTCACAGTGGTTGAAGGATTCAGTTGGTTTTTGTCCTGAAAAAGAAGTTGGCAATTTTAATACATATAGCACGCCGTTAAAGTGAATAACTTCTTGAGCTGAATCACAACAGACTTAGTTCTGTAGACTTTAAAACAGACAAAAAATTGAAGAATGAATTTTTAACCAAACCATTCTTACATTCTTATTTATGTAAGCTACTGAGGTTCATCACCTAGACTATTGACCGTATACAAGCCTCAATTCTGAGGTTTTACCCAGTCCCTGTCATGACACACTATTTTACACAGTTCTTGAAGCTACTAAGTGGAGAGAAGATAAAAAATAGAGTTTAACAATCCTTTACTTTATCTTGAGACAGTCTATTCAATGCAGGAAAAAAAAAAAAAACCCAGTGAGGCTACAGTGGAAAAAAAAATCCCACATACCTGAGGAGTTTTGGATGAGTCAGTATTACAGAACTTGGCTCTATTTTTAAGTCTCCAACAGGAAACTATCTTTCAACTCGATGGCTCTCCAGCAGTCTTAAATAAAAACTGTAAGAATTAATACTTCACTGGTTTAGAGGTGGTGAGGATTATAACTCCGCACCACAGTATCTCTGATAGAGACTTTATTTCCTTCATACATTTGAGGTTAAGAAAAAAGGAGTAAGAAGGGCAAATTATAACTAGAAGAAAAAAATGACTCACTTTAAACAGAAGAATTAACTTAAGAAATAGATACAATTATAGATATATCCACTTCAAAGTATGAAAAAAATGGAAAAAAATTAAATCCCTTCACTTCTTCCCCCCTACTCTTTTTCAATACAAGCTAATGAAAGCATAAATTTAGTACATGCAACCTGCTTCTACTTCTAATAATGATCTTCATTTGTCTTTTTCTTTAGTTTCAAAATACAAGATTTTTTATTTTTAATTCCAAAATACTAAAATACATTTAGTAAAAACAAATGCATAATGACCTAAAAGAATGTCTGTTATAACCACATTCACAGAAATCAAGTCAGAATGTGAAGCTTGTTTACCAGATGTCATGTGGACACAGCTAAAAGCTGTATTAAGGGTGGCTGAACTAGTACTGATTCTTCTTCTTCTGACTATTGTGAGGACTCAGGCAGAGATGGGTGGGCTATTCAGCTATAACTGTGGCAATGCCCAGCATACAGAAAAGGTGCATAGTTTCAGAGACTGTCTTTCAGATTTGCAAGTCATGAGTTTTCTGCAAAGTTCTGAAATATACTCTACCTATATAAAAAGGGCTTGCAGAAGCCACAAACTCCAGAAGAAACTAAAAACTTGGTTCTGAGATTACTTTTCAGATGAACTATCAAAGCATTACATAATGCAAAGTTTGAAACATGCCCTTCAGAACCAAAACAATGTAGTAAATCGTCCAATATCACGGAGGGGTTTTTTTCCTCTCTTCAATAGATAAAAACAACTAATTGCTGACTGAATAGTTTTTATGCCTCAAATTAAATGCATACATAAGCAGCCATACTAAGGTTAATTATTAAAAGACTGTTTAAGATCAATAACTCATTTTCAAGTATCAAAAAAACTACACCGAAGCTTCATCATTGAATTCTTATTGTTTAATTAATCTTTTATTATGTAAATAAATTCAAAAAAGACCACTAACTAGGTCAATGATTAGGCTTGTGTATTTAGTCAAACATGAGAGTAAAACAATTTTAAGATGTTCTTTTTTTTTTAACACAGCAATTCATTTTTTTCACCCAGACAACCATGAGAAGCCACGTAAGATAAACAGGATACACAAATTTATCCAGATCTCACTTTTTCTGCATTGCAGTTGTTTGCCTTTAAGAACAACTTACTTCTAGAAGTTACAACTTTCAGTGTTGCCTTCTATCTGTTAGATCAAAATGCAGATAGTATAGTAGCTTTAATAATCAAGAGAGCATACATCTCTCCCAAGTAACTCAAGTAAAAAGAGAGTCAGAGTGATAAACAAATAGGGTTTCTATTTAACCACAAACCATTCTTGGCAGTTTGTGATTTCTAAGTATATCTAAAGTATCTGATAATTCTTCTTTACTTAGAGGCCCAGACCTCTCTGTCAAGTGCCTATATTCCTTACACACTTCCTAGACAGTTTGAAACCTTTAGAGTAGTCTATAAGAAAACTAACATATCCATGGGAAAAATTATCTCCCTACATCCTTAGCCAATCCCCCTGCCAAATCCACAATACATTTTTTTGATAGAAATCCATGTGAGAAATCTTATGGGATAAGTATTATCAAAGATGCCACATACAAGTTCTTTGCTTCATGAGAGACATTATGTCTCTCCTTGCCTTTGCTGGGGTTAATGGAGACCCTGACCCTCTGGCCAGTGTTTCCATTAAAGACATGCTAGTGAAAACTCTCTCCTCCCTTATGGAGAGATGATGCAATCTTAGTCTGCACTTCACCTTTGCTACAAAGCTCAGTAGAACTGGAAATGGATTTCACTCTCCAGGCTTTTTTGAAAATTTGTTCTCACTGACACAGAGACCTCTGAAAGAATCAGAGATGAAAAGTCCTATAGCAAAAGAAGGGAAGGGAAAAGAAGGGACGGGAAGGGGAAAGAGTGAATGGGGAAAAAAAATCTTTCCAGTCTCAAGTCCTAACACTGTATATTTCAGAAATGACTGTTATCCAGTTGTCTCTACATGTGAGAGGTTCAGATTTGCCATATGTCCAGAAAAACACCTAGATTTCCTTCCCTACCATCAGCAATTTCTGTGTCCCATTTTAAATTTGACTTCCCTTACAATGCTTTTATATTAAAACATAAAAGTAGTTAAATTCTTCTCACCAACACAAGAACTAGTACTTTTATTAATATTTACAAAAAGACATATAAAGTCATTCATTAAAAACCTTCACAAAGAAAAATTCCATTCTTTCCAGAAATAGATGTGATATATGCCCAATACTGGAGGCAAAGATAGCTCATACTTCATAATCCTAACTCAAAGTACAATGATCTTTAAACTTTTTTCCAGTGTTCCCATCCTCATGTAACTATTAAGTGGTTGCATGCATAAAAAAAATTAAGGTTACCAAGGAAACTATCGCTGAAGAGATTAGAGAAAAGCAAGGATGTAAGTGATGCTATCTATATACGAAAAGAAAAAAAAGGAAATAGGAAAATTTGTAATAGTATTCCGTGCCCTGCAATTTTTAAGATGTGATCTTTAAAGCCAGATCCCCAGAAGATAATTTAGATAATCACTATTTTAAGTTTTCCTTTAAGATATTATTCTATCCTAGTTATTTCATCAAAATAAGTATGCTTAATATAAATTAAATGTGCTGTTGCACACGTTTAACACTCCCTTTTGCTTTGTAGTGCTAAGAGAACATTAAGAAGACTGAATAAAACAGTGACATGAATACTGATATTCTTTTAGGAACATCCAACAATTAAGAGGTAATGTTATATCCTAGTATATTTGCCAATACTAAATCAGTGCTGCAAATTAGGATAAAAGTACCAACTACTCTACTACACAGAGATGCACAAGCATTTAATGACACATGGCTACCTAGGGTAGAAGCACAGATTTGGGAGTGAACTGTGGTTTTCTGTAACACAAATTATGCAGATTCCTTCATTCCTACTTCATGAAAGACAGGATAGACTTTTAACTCATGTTTCTACAAGGAGTATCTTCAGAATTTTTTTGCCTCCAAACTTCCCAGACTCATTCATTGTGATATTAAATAAACTCTGACCACCGAATAGTTTTAAACAGTTATTCTCAAATTAAGTCTTTAAAGTGACAAGTACGAAAACTGCCTATGATACACACAAGGGCTGAATTGCCATGCGATTAAATGTTTTTGATACTTTACAAAGCAGAGTTTCTTCAGTATTTGCAATGTACTACAGTTTGCTACAATGTAAACTATGATGTCAGTAAGGATTAACAGCCTTGCATCTGCTCACTTGGGAAGCAAAAAAGAGCTTCTACAATAAATTATATCATGAGAAGCTAATTTGTTTTTTGTTTGTTTTATTTTTTACTCCTCCCCTTCCTCCACATAACACAGAAAATAGTGCCCAAAAGCTGCAGGTTAAAACATTTAGTTGAGGAGCAGTTATTTCCAGCTAATAAGAAGGGTAACTTATTTTTCCTCTGGTATATTCTTGACCTACTCAGGTATTCAGAAAAGGCGTATTTCCAACATCTCTTCAGCTATCCTATCTGTCCTTGTGTATTAACAGGTGTTCACCATCAACTTTAACTATATACACACTGGTAGTGCTAGGAAGGAGGCATATAAAGGTTTTTAAGGTAAGTAACTTCTAAAGCAGAGCTAAGACAACAAACACTAGAAAGAATTCACTCCAGCTCCACACTGTGTACTTACTAATATGGAAAAATGTGTTGCATCATTTGTTTTTTTCAAGATGACAAAAACCTCTGCAACTGTGTATGACAAATTGATGACCAGGCCAAATCAAGCCACAGGGCAGCTTACCGTTATTAATCAGCCATAATTATCTTAAGAGTATTGAGCAATCAGTTCAGTCTTTATGACAAAATGACCCATGTGACCTCAAAGAAAAAAATAGGATTGGTTTATGAAGTCATTTTATGTTTAACATAACCGCACACAAAGATTTACAGGCTACACAATCGTGGTCAAAAGTCTGAGATGCATAACTCTACAAACCTGTTAAGACTAGTGGTATTTAAATGGTAAAATATTGAGTCTACGTGACACATGGTAGGAAGACTACTGCTTTCCTCCAATAAGGTGTTGTCTCTTGTTTCCACCAGGGTAGATATGGACATTTTTAGGATTAATATATTGGTAGAAACTGAAGGAAATCTGGGAAGAGTACAGGCAACCAAGTTTTCTTCAAGACCAATAATCTGTTGTAACATTTCAGGTCTTGTTCCTAAACGTGTCATCCTGAATGCTTTCATGTTTTTGATCAAGTTGCCTGCTTGATTCTTACCCCATTATCTCACTGTGCACCAACATTTGCTTATGCTGTACAGATGCTACAATATTCCCCACCCCTCTATCTCATGTCTTTCTTTCCTTTTCACACTCCTCACTCTGTAATTTTCTTCACTTGCAAGCTGTTGTGGCTGGTGCACAGAATCACAGAATGTCTTTGGGTGGAAGAGACCTTCAAGATCACCTAATTCAACCTTCGACCCAGCACTGCAGGTCACCACTAAGCCATGTCCCTAAGTACCAGGTCCACTTGCTGTTCAAATACCTCCAGGGATGGTGACTCCATCACTGACCTGGGTAGACTATTCCAGTGTTTAATAACCCATTCAGTGAAAAAAATATTTCCTAATACCCAGCGTAAACCTCCCCTGGTGCTGTGGGGGCTCTTAAGGTGACTGTGTTTCCGCACAAAGCTCTACCACTAAGCAACATGACAAGCAGCACCAAAACTGCATTCAGAGATAGTAAAGCCATATAATACCAGACAATCTCAGGACCTTCCAAGTCTGGGGGGAAAGGCTCATCAGAAAAAGGAGCAGAATGATTTTCCATAGTAACATTCTTCATGAAATAATAACCCAGGTGCACAGGTAAAGCCTTAACTCATCTCACCCCAGCATTAATCACTATCCAGAAGACATGGCAGGACACCAGGGAAGCCAAGAAGTTAGAAAAGAGGTGCAGAAAAGCATGATACACTATATAGCATGAAAAGGACACCTTTGTCTTAATTTCTAACTTTCCCCAAAGCTTTCAAACAAATAAAATCTCTTATGTTGGAGCCCCACGTTGGATATCAATTTTCCTGTCTCCATTTAAGGCTCAGGCCAAGCCCCATAGATCAGGATTCCTATCAGCTCTCTCTCCTCCCTCTTCCCTTTACTTCCCCCATTAGGCTGAGGGAACAGGTGAAGTGGCAGTGTTTACAATTCCTGAGTGGTGCTAAATCATCCCTAAGGATTACTTAACTGCAGGGTGTGTAACAGGATCTTCGAAGAGCAATCTGTGCATTTGGGGTGCACCTCATGTTATATCAAATAACAAGTTTTGCAAATAAAAAGAGAAAGTCTTAGTAGGGGATTCTCATGACTTTAAAAGCTTTGTTATTTTAAAATACAGAAGTCATTAATATGATTTATTTTGAATATATTCAACGTATGGGTTTAAAAGCAAATTATGGGTTTAAAAGAAAATTATGGTTTTAAAAGAAAATTGAACCTAATCTTTTCAGGCTCCTCAGAACCTACAGTACGAATGACATTTTAAATACCAAAACTGTACTCTTGGCTAAGATGATGAATGTTAGCATGAATGCTATATAGTTCAGTTGGTCCTCAAATCTACAAATTAAACACAATCTTAACACAGAATGTTGATATTATTTAACAAAAGCATAAAACTCTTTTGAGTTACTGGGAAAAAAATATCTTCCATAATCCCAAAATACTTGTTTACTTGTTCTATTCCATTTACTCTTCTTTTTCCATTTTTTTTTCTCTCTCTTTTTTCCTTTTTTTTTTAACCTGTATGGATGTTCACTATTCCTATAGAAAGTTCATTAGAGTACTATCTTTAAAAGACAGATGTTATTGGGAATCTTTCAGTCCCGGGAGCAGATACTGTTCATAGATCTCATTGGCTTTGAAACTTCAAATGACAGGAGCTATTGACTGTCATAGATACTGTTCGATACTGTTCTCAAGATGGTTTCTATATACCTTATACTCAAAATCTGCTATCATTGCCATATATGCCAAGAATTTTATTCTCAGAATCATCACGCTTTCTGCTGTAAACTAACATAGTCCTGGGAATATCATACAAAATAAACCTCTGTGCAGATGGACAATACAATGTCTAGAAAACATTAAATATTACTTGAACACTTTTTGATGGCTAGAAGGCAGAACATAATTGTTATCTCAAAAGGGAAATGTAGCCATCTCAGGTAAGAATCTGGCACCTGTAACTATCATCTTTTTTGCTAGGAGAGCAGTATACCATCTCAGTTACCAATATTACTTTTAAAAGTTAAAATTAATTACATGATTAATTACATTAATCATAATAATCAGTAAAAAGGCTTTCACTATAGATATATCCTTGTATGCAGTCTCCTTGAAAAGCTGTGCATGCAATCTCCTTGAAAAGTTTCCTTGTTAATTTTGGTAGAAGGAAGGTAATCAGTATCCTCTATTGTCAGATATTACAGAATACTATGAATTAATTTCTCACAGTAATTTTTACAGTCTTTAGCAAAAAATATTATCTGAAGTCATTATGATTCTGTTACATTTGTGGACTTTTATATTTTTGTGGGGTTTATGTCTGCTGATAACATAGAAAATATGAAGTGAAAACATCAAGGTAAAATTTTTCTCAAATGAAAATGAGGTAACTTAATTTAACGGACTGTCTTGGTTGTTTTTAGTTTCATTTGACTAAGAGTGAATAATATAATAAATGAAAATTTGAAGGATTTCTACTTAGCCAGCAGCATTAAATTATTAAAGTAGTAGACTTCCTTTAATCTCACTTTCTATGAAGGCTGAAATGTCCCAGCACCTGAGCATCAACGCTTCTGTGCTTTTCAGATACAGTATATTTTTATATTTATGTACGTTACAATACTAAGAGGCTTACTAGAAGTTACATACACACTTTAAGGAGGACATAAACTATAAAGTCTGTGATTAGTTTTTCATTTACTTGTTTAAACTTTCTGTGGATTCTAACATATAAAACACATTTTGTCAATTCCATTTTCTCATAAATGAGACATGGATGCTGTAATACTGTGGACTTTTCACACACGAGATTGTGATTTTTCTTTTGCAGATGAGTAAAATTTATTCCATCTATTCTTTCTGAAATTTCCTCTCTAGATTCACTGTAGTAAGAGTACACCTGAGATATCATTTTGGCTTTTAGGTCTCTTGCTGTGTACAACATAACTTATGCTCAAAAAGTGAGCTGTAAAAATCTTTTCTGCTTTCTAAGGCAGCCTCTTTAAGAGGAAGGACTAGAAGATAAATCTCTCTGATTCTTTTAAAGGACAGGTGAAATGAAAGTATGTGTCAACTCTATTCTTTCTAGTATATTTGGGCCTCACACTTTTAAAGCGGAAACAGAAGGTGGTCAGCTAAACGGTGATATGCAATACTATGACCTTGGTGACTTTTAAGTGTCTTGATACTGTATAAGCCAATAAGCAGCATTAATATAGACCCCAGAGTTCACTTGGTGCCAAACAAGTCACAGGCATTGAAATAAACACTTAGAAAGTGTATGCTGTAATGTATGCAAATGTACTTCACACTGAGGGTATCAAAGAATAAGAAAATTAAGAAAAAGATATTAACAGATTTATTTAAAAGCTAAGACATATTTTTCTTTGGTAATTTTGCGGGAATCTTCTTAAGTTATGTGCTAAGTGAGCAGCTTGAGATTTATTTCCATGTCAACTCATACCTTGATCAGTTGGGAACCAACAGTGCTATGCTCAGACAACTTGACCTCATGAGTGCAGGCACAGTATCAGGAGGCACTTCTGTCACAAGGAATTTGATGTGTGTTCTTATGTATACATACTGAGAATGTATACATACTTGGAGAAGCATTGGCACATCTTTATATGCATCTTTTAGTTTTTCTGTGTGATTTAAATCAATGAAATAAAACCATCTTTTTTTTTCTGAACAAATCTCCAAGCAAAGAATGAAGAGCAATAAACGTAAAAAAAAAAAAAAATCTCTTCTTGGTTTGATGGATATTCATTTTGTTAAAAGTGTTTTTGTAAAAGTATAGTACTAAAATGTAGTCCAACCTTATCAATGTTCCCTAGTATTTTGTTCTAGAATTCATAGGTCTTTTTGTGCTATTTAATTTCCTGACTCTATTTCTGAAAGAGCTTTAATCTTCTTACAAAAGTACAGTTTTCAAAAAATGTAGCCATCATCTGTCTCATTTTGGAATAAGAAGTGGCAAGTTAGATATATACAAAAACGAATTTCTCAAGAGATAAAATTACATTTTTCTCTATACTTATTTTACATTCAAAATGTTAATAATCATACTCATATACTGTAACCATAGAGATGCATCCTGAATTTATATGTAAGTATGATGAAAGTTACACCTGAAATTCTAAAAACTTCACTGTACTGAAGTGTAACTGCTCAGTTGCTGATTGCCTGCCAGCATTATAGCAGTCTTCAACCTGCTTCTATATTGATCTAGTAGCCTATGTGGCAGAACATGAAGAATAACCATCTGTGTCAGGTACAGCAGCAGGTGCTGTATCCATTGAACAGGCTGCTGCCTGATTACAACAAATCTCGTTCAAGCACCTGGTGACCTTGACAGACACTTTTATCTTTGTATAAATACACCCCACCACTTCAAAAAGTGGTCTAACTAGAAATAAGAAGCTCAACAGATAACATCAGTTGATAAAGGCCAGAAACTGAATCCATGGCAGATGTACTGAGAAGTCTAGGTAAGACAGTATTTAGATTCATGAGGAGTTCCTTATCATGCACAGTCATAGCGTCTGCTCACCTTATACGTTTCAGTACAGTATTGCTAATACTCTTGTAAGGCAGAAGTTAAAACAGGATAACAGATACGTAAAGATAGATGCTGTGTCTCTAACATTTTACAAATTTCTGTTTGCACAGATGAAGTGTGTGCAGAAAAAAAAAACAAGTAAGAGAACTCATCACTAGAAGATCTGAATAATGGTAGCTTTTCAGGGTACCTGTCAGTAAGGCTATATCTGAAGTTTTTGTAGGTGGAAGATACAAATTAAAAACACGTGGACAGATAGATTTTGAAAATGTTTTAAGAGTCTCGCCTGCATTTATCAGTAGATGTATTTTGAACTCAGAACTGCTAGTGACTATGTGGATTAAAGTAGTTGTTGAAATACACTACTCAGCTGAATGTTTCAGGAAAAACCCTGACTTCATAAAAGATAGACCTCAATAACTGGATCATACAATTTTGACTCCAGTAATTTTTGAATCTACTGTATTGTCAGCCACTCAATAGTAGTCAACAATATTGTCAATCTATATTTATCTCTTTAAAGGACATAAGTGATGAAAATTATGATTATAGAGAGATGGTTGTTGAAGGAAAAATAGTTAAACAATATGAATCAAAACACGGAAAATAAGTATCTGATTCCTGTGGAGGAAAGGGCAGAACAGACAGTTCTATCAATCAGAGATGTGTGCATATTTCCTGCAGCAGGATTCAAGGATGACAGTTCCTGATGATGTTATTTTCTAGATGAAGAAAATAAATACCCAGTTCCTGATGATGTTATTTTCTAGATGAAAAAAAAAACCAAAACCCAGAAGTAGTAGCAGTAGCTCCCATTAGTGTGTACCAGCTGGTTAATATTACTGAGTACATCCAAAACATTTCTATAAAACAGGGACTGTTTGCTGTTCAGAACTTGTCCTGAGAATTCATCAGTTGTATTCCAGTCATAGAACATGTTGCATGTATTTGGCTTAGCTCACTTAAAAGTCATCAGGCTGTGATTTGATTTTTGTGCGTCTCTGGCTGATGGATGAAGCAGTAGTGGCTAGATACTCCTCAGCAAGAGATGTTTGCATTTGAGTTTCATGACATATTATTAAACTATTAATAATAGTTTAATAATATAGACTAATAATAGACTAAAATATTTTTAAATCTAAGTCTTAGTAGGGGAATGAAAAAATATTGAAGGACGTCATAATCTCCACTGCTCTTTTGATGCTGAAAAGATACCTGAAAATTCTTCAGGACACTTTTAAGGCAACCTAGAGAGAACTGAAGATGCACCTGTAGAATGAGTTGTAAACTGAAATCCATGGGAGAGTAATGAATCACTACTTAATGCTATTTCAGCCCCTGGTATGTTACTAATTACTGAACTTATGTCTGTGACAGATAAAGTAACGGTCTGGTGCTGCCCTAATGATGAAACTTGTGTAGGAAAAACAGAAAGTGTCATTAAGGAAGTAGTGATAAATGAGATTGCATCATAATTATGCTGGGGAAGAGGTTCTGACCTTAAAGCCTATGAAAACCCCAAACCATTCTATGAGTCTATGAAATATCTGTAGCCGCATATGGTACAGGCGTAATATTAGCCTTAATTTTTATTCAGACCTGAACAGTAGAACTAAAAGTGCAAAGAGAGAACATCTATTCGAGGTCGCTCTCCTGAATAATGTGAAGACTCTCCAAAGGCATTTAATCCTTCTATTCCACAGCTCATTGTAGCCAAATTAATAGTCAGAAGATTCTTATGGCTAAAAATACCTGCCCTTTTAAGACCTTTAGGGACAAAAATGTGGGAAAAAAAACCCAAAACAAAAACAAACTCAAACCAACACCCCACCCCCACTCCCTTCAACAACAACAAAAAAAAGCCATAAGAGAAAAGAAAAAAAATTTACACCTTTGGCCTTGGACTGAGTCTGCAACAAATTATACGGCCACAAAAACCTCATTCAGTCTTACCAAAGTATAATATAGCAGACAAATACAACTCTGTAAATCATATTTTTAAAAGTGTAGAAGAAGTATTAGTAACCTCAAGAATTGAGTAAATGCAAACCTGACATTATTCAGATTCTGTGTGAGGGCCAGCATCAGAAAAAGTGACACTGCTCAGAATAGAAATACATAAACAGAATATATTTTAAAACAGCATAAGCAATTTTTTGGCTTTCCAAAAACATCACTATAAACATTTAGAATGGCAGAAATGTTGAGCGGTTTTTCCAGATATTTTTAGTGAAATAGCACCTGGATGCACAGAAAAGGAAGCACTCGGAGAATATGTGAACTAGGAAATCTCCATAGAGTCATCTCCTGATGACTAGCCAAGGAAGAGAGAAAGATTGGTATCAGGGCTAGAGAGAGCTGAACACAAGGTGAGACACATGAAATTGTACACTCTAGCAAAGAAAACTGAAAACCATCCTGAGAGAAAGTGCAGTTTTCCTTACCAGATGCGTAAGATGCTGGGGAAAAGTACTTTGAGAGAAAAGAGTAATTTTCCAGTTATATTTAAATGTAATTATGAAAGGATGGTGGATTAAATCACAAGAAGGTAGTACCGGAAGTAGAAAACATGAATACATTTTGAATATTGTTACCATTCAAAAAAGCATTAACAAGGAAAGAAGTTTGATACATGCATGCCTCATTTTTCTACTTACCTTGGGATACCTCTCCTGTATGAAAGTCAGGAGAAGCATGTTTAGATGAAAGTTCCATAGAGACAGCCAGGGCTGACGGAAGGTCATTGTCTAAAATCTCAGCAGGAAATGCTTCAGCCACTTCAGTGACAGTTTTCTTGCTTTGGGGGATAGTAGGTAAACAGGTGATATTGTTTATTCCATCAACACAAAGAAACCCAGTGGAGCAGGACTGTATAAGGCAATCATTGTAATTAAGCTCACAGCTTCGTCCCTGAAAAAGAATATTTTTTAAAAGCCATCTTTGAAGGTAATTTGCATTTCATAGTCATGTTAGTTCAAATTATTGCTTTCTTTTGATTTTAAACTGCTGTTTGCTTATATTAAACTGTCCACACTTCTGAAAGCAAATCTAATCATGTGGAAAATATTGCTAAACTAATTTAATAGTATAGTCGTGTGGTTTCAATTCTAACTAAATGATATTTTGACTCTGACTTAGTATTACAAATATCAATAAAAATAATCTCCCCTCAGATTTGTAATTGAAAGGTATCAGAAAGACTATTGTCACCAGTAGTAAAAAGCGGTTAAAGTAACCATCTTCAATTAACATGTAGTTATAGAGAAAACTTTATACAGTGGACTTAGCTGTCTAAAAGCCTATGATTTGTTCTGATCGCCAAGTTAATGTTTATTCTTTCTGTACACTGAAGCTCAGCGTTTGTTTCCTGTTCTCACCAAATCTATACACAGCACCTTGTTAGTTCATTAAATTCACAGATAACTCTGAGAAAATAAAAAAAAATGCAGTATCTCAAATTAGACCTGGTACTCACTTTTTATTTCTTATCATGACTAACTAACTATTCATGGGAAGATTGAAATATCCTTTCTAGTAATAGATTTAAAATGTTCATAATCAGGGTCTGTTAAAAAGGCAAGAAATAATGCATTTCTTTTACAGCAACAATTACTTGAATTAAAGGCATTCTTGAAGTGTGAACTGAACATATACCAAAGCCAGGCCTGGGTTAATTTTATTTTCATCAGTTATTTACACAGAACTTGCAGCAACTTACACTCTCTAGGATCTCTATCAACTCTATGAAATGCATTCATGATATTGCGAAACAACAGGAGGTGCAAGAGACAGGCAGACATTCTGACACAGAAACTCACAAGTAGTTTAAATTTTTTAGTGTTTAAAATAGAAGAGGTTAAACTGAGTGGTTTTGAATTATTTAGATACAGCCGTGCTTGTTTCAATCAAGTTCTTAATTTGTTTTGGCAAGCAGATGCGCTCTCTGGTAAATTCATGACATCTTATAAAATCATTCACTGTATCAGTATTCCAAAGCCAGAAGGAACAGCAGGCCACTTTTTATGTCAGATTTCCATACAATGATAAAAAAAAACCCAAAACATTGCCTCCTTGCTCTCTTCTAATTTCATACATAGCTGAATGAATAATCTTTCTGTCTAATAGTCTTTCTTAATCCTATAAAACTTATGCTTCATTCTGACTTTCCCTGTGATAAACTCGTGCATTTTTATTACTGCTAGAGGTAATGGTGAAGAGCATTTGATTATGATTTTATGACTCACAGAAACAAAGCAGATGTGGATAACCTCCACTGTGCATGAAGGGTACATTAAATAGTAATAGATAAATTTGATATCCCTGAAAATGTCTGTAAATGCTTTAACAGCTTCCATGCAGGCAGATGGTACAGATTTGTATTTAAAAGAAGACCTGTGTCTATATATGTTTCCATTTTAAAAGTAAACATTTATTCTATAAGACCCTGGCTATGCTTTTCTTTTCAAAATTTATGAGGAACTTCATGATCCATACTTTATGATCCATACTTCAGATAGCATTATGTACATAGACTACACTCCCGCACTGCAGCTGGAATTCCTTGAACACATATTTCTGTGGGAGTTTCACTGTTTCCACCCCCACACTTACGCATGGTTAGGAACCAGAACCCTACCAAATACACATTGTGAGATGTTTAGACTCTAATACCTCGTCTTTCCTACTGAAGATAGGTATGTTAGCTATTTTTATGTGGGTTTCTTTCCATGTTTTCTTTCTCTGCTGTAGACTTGGCAGAGAATAGTGGAGGGACTGAAGATGGACTGTGAATAATGGAATATAAGCAAAGAAAATACATCTTAAATTCCATCTACTTCAGAGGTTTGTTACTTTTTCGAAGGGTTTATTCTGCAACATGTGTACAGTTAATGCCCAAGCTATGTATTAACAGAAAAGCTGCCCCTTGGGTCAATATCTATCTAGCTCCATCATCAATGAGCTGGAGTGGGTCCAGAGAAGGGCAACAAAGCTGGTGAAGGGTCTTGAGACTAAGTAAGTCCTATGAGGAGCAGCTGAGGGAGCTGGGCTTCTTTAGTCTGACAAAAAGGAGGCTGAGGGGAGACCTTTTTGCCCTCTACAGCTACCAGAAAAGAGGTAGGTGTTAGTCTCTTCTCACAAGTCACAATTCATAGGACAAGGGGAAACAGAATCAGGTTGCACCAGGGGATGTTTAGGCTGGACATTAGGAAAAACTTCTATACCAAATGGTTTATTGAAGACTGGAACAGGCTGCCCAGGGAAGTGGTTGAATCTCCATCCCTGGACATATTTAAAAGATATCTAGCTACAATGCTTTAGGATATGGTGTAGCAGTGGCCCTAGCAGAATTAGATAATGGTTGGATTTCATGATCTTAAAGGTCTTCTCCAACCATAGCAATTCTGTGATTTGACAAACTTTTTTTTTCCACTTTATTGCTTTGTTATTTTTCTCCCTCATTGATGGCAATGAGAATCTACTGCTGCAGGAAGGAGCCCTGAAACTGGCTAATCTCCTTCTTGGCTTGGTTGTAGAGAATCTGTGAAGGTAAATATGAATCTTACTTTAAACAAGCTGTCCCTTCTATCTTGAAGATGTAAATACACCAAAAAAAAAGGGTGCATAGATATTAAAATAAACATCGCTGTTCTCATTTAAAAAGATAAGATACTAAAATAACAATTTCAGGCTTGAGTTGTAGAGACAAGAATTACTGAAGTAAAAAAATAAAAATAAAAACAAAAAAAAAAGATTAAAAATCATGTACTCCTTTCTCTACTTGTAACTAACCCCAAACTATTAAATGATACAGTAAGTTAAACCTGAAGTGTGATGAGCAGTTGCTATAGACTGGGGAAAGTATCAATTACATTCTGTTGTAAAGCTCAAATTTTAGGTACCAACTGCTTGTCTTCAACTACAGAAAGAACTGGCATAAAAAAGTGGTGGCAGCATTCAAATTTCAACCTTAGGTGAACAGAGCACTGGCATTTAGAGACTCTCAAAGGATTCTTTTAGTATGTTAAACAGAGGGAATAAAACATGGGACCAAAGTCTACAGGGCCAACCACTCAAAAGAACTATTTGATTTAGTTTCAGGGAACTTGTTTTCGAAATATCTGTCTGTATGTGATAGTTTCAAGTATTAGTTATTTTAGTTTGTGAAAATATTAATTAGTATGTGAAATAAAAATATAAACTGGTATGTAAAAAAAATACTAATTAATATTCAAAAATATTAATGTACTGTGATGACTGACAAAGCCATTATATACACTCATACTTTTCCACTTTTTCTGGACATTAGGTAACTATTTCCATGGAATATTAAAGTTCTTGTCAGTAAAATAAACAAAATAAACAAATAACAGTTACTAAAATATTGTATTTTTCAGAAAGGCCAGGTTTTATCACAGTGAGGTTAAAATGGAAAGGGATTGCATACAGTATTTTCTGTGTAACAATGGATAGTCAGGTTAAAGGGAGGAGAAGAAGGAATGTCAGCATCTCACCACAAATCCTGGTTTGCAAAAACAGGAATAACCAAAGCCAGGGTCCTTCTGAACACAGATGCCATGTATGCAGGGGCTAGATATACACTCGTCAACATCCAACTCACAATGGAGGCCTTCCCATCCTGTCAGGAAAAAAAAAAGCAACAAAACCAAAACCAAGGCCCATTAAAGTCTAAATCTATTTATTGCCTATCAAAAAGAAGCTATGGGTAACTACAATCAATCCTCATATATTTATATAAATATATAGCATAGGCTGTGTGTGGACTGTTTTGGACTGTGATTTCGCAAAGTAGAAAAAAAATATATGGACTTTATAGTTATACTCTAATGAACACCTATTAAGGACATTAATATTTGCTGACTTCTGTTTCTGTAGGGATGTAAGTAAGCAAACAAGAGTAAAACCTAAGTATATTCTTTCAATACTGAATTAACAGATTTGACAGATTGCCCTTCACCTACAGAATTATCTGTATTGTTATGTCTCTTGTGGCTAAGAATTAAAAGATTCCCTAAAACCTCTTATCTCATTCCAGATGTTCATAGAGCAACGAAAGCCATATTTTTTCCAAAATGTAAACTGAAAGCATATAGAATTGCCCACCTTAATTTTTTATTTTTTTTTATCCCAGTCATTAAATTTGTGCAGGAAGGAAAACTGGAGGTTTAGATAAATGAAAATAGTTAGTTACACAAAATAAAGTAATGAGGAAAAGTTTAAAAGAGGGAGTCTGTACCACATCAATGAGGAGAACGATTTCCAAGAAAATACAGGTTTGTGTTTGAATACTATCAGAGTATCATTTCTTTATACTCCAATAGTCATATTACTAGCATTTTTGTTAATACGCATTTCTTATAAAAACCTCCCTTGCAACTAAGTACACCTATAAATTAGAGGACAAAACTGATTTGGAAGCTGTTTTTTAGATCATGTAAATTGAGCCTGTCAAGAACTTGTTCTTTTAAAACTAAGCTGAAATGGAAGAAGCCCATTTGCTTGGTAAATACAAATGCAGAATTTTGTAAAATATAGCTAGTTATTGAAGAACAGCAGACCTTCTGCCGTGATATTCCCACCACTCATTATAGTTTTGTTATTTCTCCAATTAAATTCTCCCATTTCTAAACACACAAACAAATAAAACCCCACAGCCCCCCCAAAAAATCCAGCAGTCCTCAGCTGGTACAAATCTAGTTGCCCTTGTCCTGCGTTTGCCTTAGAGCATGCATCAAACGGACCCACCAGTTACATTCCAATTCTGTTTTAGCTGCCCTGGTAGAAGTGCAGCGTGACTCACATAAAGACTTCAGCTGTGAGGCCACTGTTAGTTCCAATGGCTGCTGTTGTTGCTTTTGAACTGTCTGAGATGCTCTTAGAATACAGTTTACATCTCTCTGTGCTGCTTCTGCACCTGAACAGCCTGCAGCTGCAGCCACAGATCCTGAACATGCATATATTATTCTAAGGGTATGGGGCCTGTGACTGCGAGAATCGCTGACAAAATTCATGATCCATTACAGAACGGATTTGTCAGAGCTAAATCAATTCCCTTTTCTGATAACACAGGCTGTCAGCAGATTCCTCATTTTGTTCTCTGGAGGCTTTTGGAAAGCTGCAATCATCTGCCTTGTTCCTACATCTATCTTCCCACTATTCCCTTTTCCATTTCATTAAATTAGAACTGAGGATCTGTTGCTGGATATCTCAAACTTTCCGCTTCATGGGAAGTTCTTTCTCATGGTTGCCATTATAGATACAAAAATACTCAACCCCTTCTCCATATTTCTGTAGGTGAAGATTAGCAGTGAAAACCTAGACCTATCATATGTGAATAGTAACAGCCTGCAACAAAAGTAGTTTTGTTCCAAGCATTTTCACTTTGTGTCTCTGGAAGATATATTTTTCTTTATCTTCTAATGCCTTTTTCAGTTGTGCAACATGAGCTGGAAGGTGTTTAAACCATGTTAACAGCAGTAGTGAGTTTCAAGGCCCAGAGAAGGTTCCTCTACTTACAGCAAACATTTCCATGTACAGTTGCACATAGCCAGCAGTTAGAGTCGTTGGCTGGCAAGCAGTTTTTAAATGTCTATATTCAAATAAATTTAAAGTAATACTAGCTTTAAAAATAAAGAGAAAAATTTTGAATTTGACAGTGTATTTTGGTGAGGCACTATAAAGATAAAAAAGTAGATCTTTTCGTTTTTTAAATCAACTGCAAAGGTGAATTGGTATATGGCTATATGTAGTAACGAGTGAGGGAGCATACAGTTTTATCCATGTGGAAGTTCCATTAGGAAACTGTGCTGAGAGGAAATAAGATATATCGTATTGAATATAGGCCATGACTCAGACTTTTAAGATCAGAAGGGACCTTTATAATAATGAATTCTGACCCTCTGTATGGCAAAGTTCAGAAATTTTTCAGGCAGTCATTCACACATCAGGAGTACAGTATCTTTCTGGATTACTGAGTTTCTCTTAGACATAAAAAAAAGAGTTGCTATGAAAATATCAATCTGTAAGCAAGGTAGCCTTAAAATTAATTAGGCTCTAGTAAACCAAAGATACTGCCATTTAAGTCCTACATATTAGAGTATCATTCCTCAGTACTTATCAAATAAATGAATAAACTGTCCATATTAACTCTAATTACACGTGTACAAACACACACATACACACACTCTTGCTTAAGCATCATTTTAAAAATCTGTTAAATATAGTTTTATAAACTACATGAAAGACAGTTCAGAATGAAAAATACCATAGAATCAAACTGAAAAATTATAGTTCCAGGGGGTAGGTACTAGTATAATTCTTAAATCAAGAGTAACTGATTTATGAAGCAGTACACTTCAAGGCAGTTATTCACACCTTACTCATGTTGACAAAAGGCTCTCTCTTAATAGACAGGACGGGAGACAGTGAGCAGTCCTGAACACATTAAATTTTGTGATTGCATGACCTTGTAAGTTGATTGTGACTTTTGCTTTTGTATAGTACTAAACCCCTTACATTTTGCTAAGTCACAAGACCTATTTAAATGAATCTATGCCAGCATAAGAAAAAATTCCCACTTTTTTCAGAAACTGCCTGTTTTCATTCTCATTATAGGTGTTGAGAAAATGTTTTTTCATCCCAGCCAGGAGACCTAAGCACAGGTATGTTTGACAACCACAACAGCAATAGCAACAATAATAATAATAAATGTTAGTTAAAAAATTCAGGATTTCTTTTCAGTCAGTCTTAGTCTATAACTAGTTAAATTATCTAGTCACTATACAGTGTCAGTATGTTATATTAGTAAAGACTATATATAATAAACCCTGCTCTAAATAATTTTTCAGACTCACTTAATGAGCTGATTTTAGCTCTCAGTCTTTCTAACATGCTTAATAGACTAGTTAATTCTCTTTAGATTTCATTCAAAAAGCTTCTCAAATATCTAGTCAATATTTTTATGCTTCATATGTTATATACAAAGAAAGAATGTTATATAATTTACCAATTTTCTCAGTAGTGACACTGATAATTCAAACCTATCATTGTTTAAGATTGTTCTGCCAAATACCAGTTACCTTGTTGACATTTACAAGTGTATCCATTGATATGATCTTCACAGGTTGAGCCATGTAGACAAGGTGATGAATTACACTCATTAACTTCTATTTCACAAAACTGTCCAGAAAATCCAGCAAGACACCTGAAGCAAACAACATTCCAAAGTGTTATGCTATACATAACCATCATATAAAATATACCTTGTGTGGAAACAATCTGTATAAATTATGTGCATTGACAAGACACAATCTCATATATTCCTTTCTGGTTTAAGAAGTATTTTACTGGAATTCTTCCAAGCTTCATGTGGTAATTCATGTGGTATTTTAGGGGATTTATGACAGCAAAATCCATCCACAGATTTCACATCTGGATCATAATGAAACATAAGAGTCTCAATTACAGTTTACTGGTTCTATCAAGGTGAGTACAAAACTTTCTTAATATACTCTTGGGAGACTGTCTACAAAAATACTTTATTTAGCTGAGTAACTGCAGTCTACATTTGGAGAACTGTTGGTTGAGAAATGTTGCATCCTTAAATTTAATTACATCATGATAGCTAACCTTCAGGGACCATGGTTTCATTACAATTCTAGTTATCAAGTATTAATCATCTTGAAAAAACCTCTTCTGTATTTTTATCTGGTTGTAAATCCTATGCGATCATTAATATCAAAATAGTTCTGTATGATTTCAACATAAAACGATACGGCTGACCTGAACAAACTCACAAGATCTCTAATGAAACTTAGAAATCTTACTAAACTCATTATTGAGACACATCCTTGCATACACATGAACAGCTTTGCAGATATACTCACATTCTCCAAAACAGGGCCCTGTAGTGGTATTTACAACATTTACTCTTTTGAGATGTGTTGCACATGATTATATTTCACATGAGACAATGTATTCAAAAACTCCTCTAAGTAATCAGGTGGTGCACATCTTGTATGTTGTCTGGGCTCTCATGAAGAGCATAAAAACTTTATGCCCCACTTAGAGGAAGGTAAGGACATTAACAAATTACCTTTGAGTAAACTGAACAGTCATGTTGCCTACTACTCAATGTGCTACATTGTGCGAATACAAAACACATCTTTAGAATGAAGTGTCTCCAGTGTCTATCTTAGCTTTCCAGATCCTGAAGGAAAAGAGGAGGCGGATGGACTGTGGAACACGTATGTGTAATGCTTCCCGAAGGATCATTACACTCTGTATTGGTAATTATGTTTTGGTTTATTTCTGCCTTGATTATTAGAACATACTTGTTTCACTTTATATGGAATACACTCTGGGTAATGGGAATTCAGAATCTACCAAGACAATGACAATAGAACAGATTTGCAAGAGTCTAAATCAGCTACATATGACAGTGATGGCATACTACTTGGAAAATGTACAAACTGAAGAACACACTACTATTTTTCAAATATCTAATTATAATGTATGAGAGAAAAAACATGGGCAAAGCTTAATAAGTGAGACATAAGGCCACCTGTACACCAAGAGAGCCTTGGCCACAAAACAAAGCAAAACAGAGAGAGAAGACACAATCTGGCTTTTCATCCTATTGGCAAACATCAAAGCCTAGTATTTAGAACTATGTACCTCTCACCTAACTTCACATACCTAACTGTACTAACCCTGGAATGAGGCATGATTCTGTTCACTGAAAGCTCAAATAATTTTCTGCAGATACCTCTGTCTTTCCCCTGGCTACATAGCGTGTTAAAAAAAAAAAAAAAAAAAAAAAAAATAATATTGAGGGGAAAATCTTCCCCCGGGGAGGGGGANGAACAACTTCTCCCAGGTATGGGAAGGAGGACGAAAAGGAAGAATGCCTATAAAATTATGGAAAGAATATTCTGCTAGTAAAAAGGGCAACAACATGAAGGGAATACTGGGACAGTTTAAAATCAGTTTATCTTTAACTTTATAAGACATTTAATTTTAAAAAACCCAGCAATGTGGTTACAACATAAACTGGGAGAAACATACATTTATTATATAAAAATTCTGGACAGAATAACTGTGCCTATGTGTATTTAAGGTGGATGAGCTTGATTTTTTAGTTTGTAAAACTCAAACATTGAAGAAAACCTTAAGGGTCTTTTGAAGAACTTTCCTGTTGACAGCTTCAAGTGGGCACATTTTTATATGTGATGTCTATACTTGATGAAGAATTGAAAACAATGAAGACAAGAGCAATTTACAGAGTTGCTGTGGTCATAACTACTTGGCATAACTACTTGGAGAAAGAATGACGAGTGAGGCAGTTTGATACAACTCCAATCA
>VWZK01007631.1:38392-79600 GCA_013396935.1 Baryphthengus martii | reverse complement strand
ACAGTACAATGAAGTCAGATGTCTGCACCGCACTTTCCCTTCCATTCAATCTGGACGACTCATGACGCGCTGCACAGGTGCCCATGAAAAGTAGGTAGTGCAGGATTGGAAATTATTCAAGACTCGATCAAACAGAGATCTTTAAAATCCACCTTTTGTTCTTTTATGGTGATGTTTGTTCCCAAGGTGGGAAGTGAACCTTGTTTAGAGACTTGTCTTCTCAGTAATCCTGTTGAACTGGACTCCAAAATACGGGCAGAAAATCCCCATGTTTTCATAGCACTAGAGATTTGATAGTGAAGTCAAAAGGTATGCTGTGCATCAGTTTACTAATATCCATTTGTGAAACCTGTTAAAAAATGAAGAATATCATACATATTTGAAAAATAATACAATAAGCTAAAAAGAAAGACAATTGTATATAGTTTTCATTCCTCTGAGGAAAAATTTTTCTCCAAAATGCATTTATTTGAAAAATATACTAGAAATGAGAGACTTCACTTGTCTTTTTAAAGTGAAATTATACATGGTGGGTATATTGCATGAATAATGTTCAGTGTTATTCATCAGTTCAGAGGCCACTGGATACTGAGTTTATGCTGTCATGTCAGTCTAGTGCTTTTCTCTTTCATCTGATTAATAGCATACTAAATTTCATTTCTTTTATAAAGAGATTTATCAATGATCCTGAGCTTTGTAAAATCTCTATTTTTTTTTTTTCAAATCTAGTGAAAAAAATATATAACTCACTGTAGTGCCTTCTTGTTCATGACATTTTTCCTGATGACCTCCGTATATCTAGTGATCTTTTGTAATAACTTTGAGTAGTCTTCCATTAGAGTTTTGAAGTACAAATTCGTATATATTTGCACATTTTCATAAAGCCACTAAATGTTACGAAATAGATTCCTCCCCACAGATCAGAAATCAGCATGGACTGTTGTGACAACAGTGCTTATTGTATCACTTTTTTTTATGTTTGATGGTTTTTGATTTTTGGCTACATATGATACATTACCCTTTTCTTACTTTAAAAATACTGTAGAACATGTACATTACTGCTGCTTGTATGATCAGACAAGTAGTTTGAACATACTACAGTAGTACTTTATGTTTGTTATTTATCTTCTCTCCTTTCAACAATTTGATGAGAAAATACTGCCTATCAAGCTGGTTAAGATAATGAAATGCTTCCACTATAATTATTTACTTCTCAAACATACATGCAAATCTTTCACATATTGATAATCTCTTATATAAAGAAAAGTGCCATAGAGCAAGTCTTCAAAAGAAAAGAAAAATTAACATTTCTTTGAATGATTAGTTTGCCAGAAGAAGTGAAACTGAAAACCAAAGGACTAGAGGATATCTCCTGAATAAGATCTATACCATACCGTCACATCTGTTCATAAAGTCATCCAAACCTATTATAAAACTAATTATTTTACTTACCACACTTTTGGTATTATTACGTTTGGTAGCACCTCTCGATTATTAGATTAATCCAATCCAAACAATTCTATGATCCTACGATTCTTAATTTGATTTTTTTTCCAATTAAAATCATGTCACCTGTCATTCCTCATCTATAAAGTCGGTCATTTGTTTCCATGATTCAGGAGAGTATCACTAAAGGATACTTTACATATCAGTCAGTTACTTAAAGTAGTAGCTACATGTTAGCTCGTTAACAAATTCTGTTAAGTAGTCTGTAGGGGATCAAGAACAACATCCCACTTTCCAGACGGACGATTGAGGGATAAAATATTTCTAATCCAAGAATACTGAAATCAATCTAAAATATCCTAATTCTGTTTTCTAAGCTTTACTATATGTACTGATTTCGATGATCTGCAGACTATGCAGAACAGTTACCATATCCAGATAGGTTCACTTATCACATATACTCGATGATCTACTAAAAGGTTATGCAGGAATGTATGAGAGAATATAAGTGCTCTGAATCAATTAGAATTGGCCTGAGAAGATGTAGTGTTCACACTAATCAGCTGTAATAAAGTCCTCTCTCAAATATGAAGTTTTCCCATGCCCTTTTATAGAGACTTTTACATTCATTGGGTATACATATCATGCCTAGAATAATGAGCATATCTATCTAATATTTAAGGAGGTATATGATGGCCTCTAGTGGTGCATATCAGCATGAAAATGCTGAACTGCTGCTCTATTTCCTCATCATTTAAAAGAAAGCATGTAAGAAAAACAAACATACATTTGACTTGGATCTTCTGAATTAGAAGAGCAGCAGAATATGACATACAGCAAAGAATGTGAATGTTTCATGATTTTTTGCTTGGTAACAAACAAACAAACAAAATCCCTTGAGTCAACATTATTACATTTGAATAATTTGTAAAATATTCCAAATCTTTACCATTTCACATTGTTTTCTCCCTCCCAGGCTTTTAATCGCTCTACACAGTTAAGGCTTAGCCTGCTTGCACTGTCAGTCATTAGTTCATCGGGGATAACACAGATACTGAGTGAGATAAAATCTATGATTTTCCATACAGAAGGTGCATACAGAGTAGATCTTGTTTAGTCTGAATTAGTCCTTCATGTTAAAAAGATTTTCATCATTGCATTTGTGAAATAATTTAAAGAGAAAGAGAGCATTTGGGAAATGAATTTCTAACAATGAAAACATCCAAATAAATTTTTACCATACCATTTCTACCTTATTCTTACAAATGGCATCTCAGAACCCAGAGAGGTCTAAGGCGGCTCACACAGCTGTTGGGATTTACCATCATACTACTTAGTACAGACAGGTAGGCAATTAAACACCAATACATTCTTTATCAAGTTTAATATTTAACAGCTATCTCACTGGGCATCTTCTCTTAAATCTATTTGGTTTGATATTTTTATTTCTACATGGCCAAAAAACTTTTTTTCTTCCAAAATGCTTAGCAAAAAATGTCAGCATTTATAAGTTGAAGTTTTATGCAGTAATTTCAGCCTGAACAGTTTCATGTATTCTTGGATTTATTATGAGAATTCACAGGTTCTTATTTCATTTTTAAGCAACAGTATGTGTTGGGTTTGTTGTTGGTTTGTGGTTTTTTTTTTCAACCAAAGCAATTCACGATTTCATGGGAAGTTTCTGTATCATGCTTTTAAAAATCTGTTAACTAGAAATAAGCTTGTAAACATTTCTATGCAGTGGAACTTGAATTGACAAGAATCTGAAAGGCAGAGCTACTGATCTCAGTCAGTGTCCTCCCTATCTCTGCTTCAATTGAGTTTTAAGAAACTAAGTCATAAGATAGATAATTGCCATAGCACATTCCCAAGGAAAATGCAGACATAAAAGGATGCAGTAAGGCCATTCCAAGGAGCCTCTGAATACATCTTTCCCTCTGTTATGCCAAAATTTTGCAACAGTATCCTAGCCTATCCTAGGCTATCTGCAGATATCTTGTGTGCACACGAAGTTACGGGTAGAAGAATTTTACAAGGACTGATTTTTTTTTTTTTATCTTGTTCTCAAAGTTGCTTCAGAACTGCTGTCAGAGAGATGGAAGCCCGCAATGTCACCAACCCTTCTATAATTTCTGCATTTTTGTGAGGAAGGATTTTTAGGTTCAATCAGGGTTCTCTTCTCTGGAAAGCAGAATTTCAAAATCTCAGCAATGCAAATGTTGTGAGATGTCTGTGAAATGCTTAGACTGAGAGCAAGCAAAACAGTTTCTCATCAGAACAGAGCAGAAAACTATAGGCAAAGAGATACCTATTCATAATGGTAAGTAACTGATTTTTACTGTCCATTAGCTTCTTCTAAGTGAAAAGAGTAGAAGTTGAATGATTTTCCTAAATACTTCAGATAAGTTTTCAAGCATACATGAGTTTTCAGCTGTACCGTTTTTCTTGCAGTTCCTCACAGTTCTCAGGGCATTATGAATTTCCAGTATCTTACTGCCTCTTGAGCTACACACACCTACTTCTGCACCACAGTCATCCCCTACTCTCTGTGCCCCAAGTCTCAGGGTTAGCAAAACACATTTTTACTGAACCACAGTGAGTCTACCAGAAACGATCCTTTCACAAGGGGATTTTCTCACACTCTTTCCTCCTCTGCCTCCCCCCTCCCCACATCACATCTCTACTCTCCTGCTCTCTCTCCCTGGGAACTGGATGCTCAGCGCAGTGTGAAATATTAACTAGATAATGATTTTTATTTCCCTTGGAGGAGACCAGAGGAGCTACTGAAAAAACCGTCGCTATGAAGCAGAATGCAGAGAGCGCCGTCATCTGAAGAGAGTCACCAGCCGCTCTCTGTGCGGCAGTGATGTTAATGTACAATGCTATATCTTAATAGCCATCTCAATTGGCTATTAAAATGCAGCACTGCACATTAAAATCACCACCCCACTGTTGCAAGAATACTTACCAAAGATGCAGTCCCTGAAAATTACCTTTCAGCTCAGTGGAATGCTGCCATGCCAAATGAGCTGTCTCAGCTCCTCTAATTTTCTGCTAAAGAAATAAAACTCTTACTTTTTAATTTTAAATTTCCATGATTATGCTGAATGGTGTATTCAGCCAAGACAACACAGACATAGTACGGGTCTACTGCATGCAGTGCTTCAGAATTCAACAGCAGAAGTACTCTGAACCTCGTCAAGAAAATTGTGCTAACGTGCAGAGGAGTTATTATTCTCACTTTCTTTCAAGAATGACTTTTAAGAGCATCTGCTTGCAGGTACTGGAGAAGGGAGAACAGAAGAATGTAGCTGGTAAGAGTTTGTTTCTGGAAACTTACAGGTTATAAGCAAGTGAATTCTGAAAAGGTGAGATGATGAAGGCTACAGGATGCATGTAGAGGTAAAAGACATGAATGGGCCACAGTCAAAAAGAGGAAATGGAGAGGCTGGTAGGCTGTATAATAAAGGGGGAGGATGAAGCTTAAAAAAAAGATCTTTTGATCCAGAGAGATGGTTTGTGGGACAACTTTGTCTCATCTTCCAAGTACATAGATTCAGGTGAGAACAAGGGAAGCCACGGAGGCAGAAGTAAGAGACAGGATCATCTAGTGAGCTTGAGTTGCCCTCCCTGAGTCATAGTAGAAGATGATCAAAAGTCAAGGCAAAGAGATATCTGGAATATAGCAAAAATACGTTTCAATTGCATAAGCTTCAAAATGTAGGCAGGGTCTCTCTGCTTCAAATACCTCCTGAGCTGAATTGATCTGATTTGAAAGGTAAAAATAAATCTGTTGTATAGGCTTGAGCATCTTAACTCCTCTTTATCTACACACAGCTACTACACATCTCCCATTGCACAGTCCAGCCCATGCGGCCATACCAGATCTGCCTGATCTGGTTTGAAAGGTAGAACTAATTAGAGATATTAATATGAAATCAAGTTTATTCAAAGAAGAGCTGATCCGTAAACATTGTGTTTTAAGTATACTGGGCATCATCAGCTTTGCTCAGTCTTTTACCTGGATTCCTGATGTATTTGCCTAGGGGCCAGAGACAGCTGCACCTTTTGGCTTAAGTCAGACATAATTTATTAGTCTGCCTCAGAGCCAGGGACTCGAAGCTGCAGAGCAATAGCCCCAGGGAGTCTGCTAGCAGGGCTGTCCTGGATCTTGGAGACCTCAAGGGAAACAGGCAGCTAGCCCAATGGAGTTGACAATGTTGGCAGTTTCATTACTGGTATCATCTGGGATGCTGACAAGGACATCACTTTCAACTAAAAATCTAAAGGGACAGAAAGTTCTTATTTGTCAGAGAATTCAGATGTGTGATTTCTTAGATTTAGCCTGAAACCAGTTCTCCTTGCCCCTCAAAATCTACACATGTGCAAACTGGAAACTGCTTTTTTGACAGCTCTACTGCAAAACTGATCCTTGTTTTTCTATTTAAGACTTCATATAAGAATATAAACCTGATCAAGCTGTAAAAAAGCACCCACCCAACAAAAAACGTATTCTGATCTACTTGAATGGACAGGATAATGATTGATATAATTGTATTGGGTTTGGGTGAGATAGAGTTAATGGTCCCCATAGAAGCTCTTACGGTGCTGTGCTTTGTACGGGGAAGCAGATAAGACACCGGTGTTGTGGCTGCTGCTGAGCCCAAGGCTGCCTTTTCACGATCTTCCCCCCGCCCCCGCCCAGTGAGATGAGGTGGGCAAGATCTTGGAAGGGGACACAGTCAGGACAGCTGACCCAAATTGACCAAAGAGATATTCCACACTGTGTGACATCAGCTCAAGTATAAAAGGGAAAGAAAGGAGGAGGAGGGTGGGGGTATCCGTCCGAGAACATGCTTGTCCTCCGAGCAACCACTACGTGTACCGGAGCCCTACTTCCCGGGAAAGGCCAGACATCGCCTGATAACGGCAAGTAGAGAATAAGATCTTGTTTTGCTTCGCTTTGTGCGCAGCTTCCTTTTTTGCTTTTTCCATTAAACCACCTTTCTCGTAACCCATGGGCTCTTCCCATCTTATTCTCTCCCTCCTTGTCCTGCTGAGGGAAGCAGGGGGGAGTGATCGAGCGACCTGGTGGGTATCTGGTGCTCAGCCAAGGTCAACCCACCACAATAATCTACTACTAGAATTTGTAAATATCTGCCATTGCAGCTAAGTAAAATTTGGAAAATGTTGTATAACTAGCTCTTCAAATAGAAAAGGCAAAAATACTGCTCTGTAGCAGAGATCACACTTCCAGCTTTTTAGTCTGACATCCTCCAACAATCCCCAGAAACACAGTAACACATCAGACTTCAGAGCAACATTCCAGCCCACACAAGAGTGTGGGAGCAAGCTAAGAGTAAGTAGCCCACTGTACTCAAACGGAAGATAAAAGTTTAGTCAGAAAAAAAAAAAATCCTTTGGAATTCTGAACTTCGCAGAATGGCTGGGGTTGGATTGGACCTCTGGAGCTCACCTGGTCCAAATCTCCTGTTCAAGCAGGGCCACCTGGCTGCCTATGACTTTTCACTGGGAGGTACTTCTTGCCATTGTAACTTGGTTATCCTTTTCAGTCTCAGTCTGGAAAAGGTAAATACTTCTGAAATTGAAGGACAAAAAAAGAAAAATTAAAAAAATAAATGAAAATAATACTCCAGATAGCCTAAGGAAGTCTGGGCTGGAATCCCCAGTAACAAAGCCTGCATAACTTCAGGAAAGGGTAACAGTTGCCGTGTATAACAGTGTCCATCCATCAAAGGAGAGACCAAATGAGCATCTGCCTTTAAAATTAAAAAAAAATAAAGTCTTACCTAAACAAAAGAGTCTCTGCAGAAAGGAACACTGTGCTGCATCATGCCTTCCTCTTCTCTTCCCCCCCGCCCCTCCAATTGCGCCTTAAGTAATGTTAGCCACTGCTTTATGCAACATCAGTAGTAAGCACCAGGAAGATAGTGCACTGGTGACCTTGGATTTTCCAGCCCATTACTCCTGACTGGTCTCCACAAGAGTGCTACATTGCCACCTGCCACATAGCACCTCCTCCAATGTCGAGAGGAAGTCAAATTCTGTTTGCGCTTCCCTCAGTCCTACCATTTGTGTGTCATGGAGCTTTTGCTGTTGATCTGTGAACAGAAAGCGATCGGGGCTGTCAGTGTGCTAAGGATCCTTCCTCCCTCCTATGCCCGTGTTTGTCACTTAGCTGATGGGAGGTGCAGAAAAAGAGAAAGGAATATTCCATTTTCAGCCTGGCTAAAGGAGTATTTCAAATCAACAGATGCTGCAAGCTTTATAAAGAAATCAAAAGACCAGTAAATATTACAACTCAAAATCATTTTTTTGGAAAGAGACCTAGGTACTTGCAAGACGCACGTACAGTCTGAATGATTATGTCCAGAATAAAGGGTCAAAGCAATGTCCTTGCCACTTGTAGCAATTTTTACATGCAAGCCATATTTGAAGTAATTAGCATAGTTGTTTGCCTTTTTAGTTCTACAAAAGCAGTTGACAGACTACCCAGAGACCCTAAAAAAAAATTGCCTCAGGGGAAGACAAAAGCTGTCAACATCAAGCTGCAAAGATCTCTTTGAGGAATAAAACAAATTCCCAGCAAGAGAAGTTGATATGCCCGCTGATGAGCTGTTCAAATAGGAAACACAGACACTTGGAGGGAGCCTGCTGCAAACACATCCACAGTAGAAACAGAACATTTGGCCAAAAATTTGGCACGAGAAAAAATGAAAACTGAAAGCAAGCATAAGGACGCGATGGAACTAAGAAATGCTGGCATGCCATACAGAGAAGAAAAGCTGAAGGGAAAGCAAATATGCCCAGCAAACCAAATACAAAAACACATGCTGGCTGGCAATACCAGCTAAGCCCTGGCTACTACCGGCAAGTAGTGATGCTACTTGATTCCAGTGTTAAGGGAGCATTTTATGTCGCACAGAAAAGTGGTAGATGTCTTGATATTACTGTATTTTATTGAACTAATACAACAGCGACAACAAGAAAGGTTTAATAACCTACCCCAGAGAGGTAGGAGGGAATTTTCAGTTTCAAAAGCTTTTTCAATTCACACAATGAATTTCCCACAAAAACATTTCCCGTAGGCATTGTTATTTTTTTTTTTTTCCTCTAAAATGCCTTCATTTTCTATTAGCCAGTGGAAAATAAAACAAATCATTTAGAGCAGTTCAGGTACTTTTCTCCTTTTGGTTGAGCTTCTTGTCTGAAGGTGACATTTTGTGAGAGCAGCACTACTTGAGATACGTAAATACTTCAGCAAAATTTAAAAGTAGAAATATAAACTTTGCATGCTCCTAAGGTCATAATTCAAATATGTCACCATCTAGTGGAATCTTTAGTAGAATCCTCGAGTCCTTCAGTGAACTGTTATTTAGGGAGACTTTGCCAACTGGCGTACCCTATTTATTCCCGTGTCCTAGTGCAGGCGGGTAAACCTTGGCATCATTCAGAGATGTGCCTCAGAGGAGCCAATCATCTAAGAAAAGAGAAAGTTTCAATTTCTGTTTCGGGAATGCAATTGTTCTTGCTCGTCACACGGGCCAATGAAAAGTGAGGAATCAGCAGACTTCACAATTAGAAACTTCTATTTGCATGCAGGTATCCAGTATGTTGTTGAAAAATAAAAATACCTCTCCCCTACTTTTACAAATATCAGGGAAGCCACACACACACAAAACCCCAACCCATAACCTCCATAAGCAATTAATGAAAGCAACAAGATGTAAAAATACTTACTCTATGTAATTTGATCCCTTTTAGCTGTTTTATAAAGTAATTCAGGCAGAGCTAAGATAATAATTCCACTACAGACAATAAGCCAGTCATAAAACAGGGCAGGTAAAGCTATGACAATAATGAAATGATCTAAGTAAAGCCTATTATCTTCATTAATTTTCACTCACTTTCCACAGTGGGAAGATATTAACTTGCTAATATCTTCTATCCTATTCAAAAAGAAATGCATCCCTTGAGCAAATAAGCTAAATTATTAATTTCCTTGTATCAGGATTTATAAAATAATAATTATGAATTAAATGTGTGCATAAGGTTTCTGGTTGCAGTCTTTAGATGCAAAATGTGACTGATTGCTGTTTAAGAGAGTGTCACTGTCTGTTACTTTAGAAATTCTAAACTCTGCTATGCACCTTGAAAAAGCCAGCTGTTTTTATAAAATGCATCAGTAAAAAAGCTTGACTCATTTTACTAAACTTGTCTATTACTGTAAATTTTTAGAGACTCCCAAGACCTTTTTTGTTGGTTTGGTTTGTGTTTTTTTTTTGTTTGTTTGTTTGTTTTTTGGTTGTTTTTTTTTTTTTTTGTTTTTTTGGTTTTTTTTTGTAGTAAAGTGTGCTGCACAGGTAGAATTGTCACTTTCAGTTTCTCTTTAAACAATCTGAATAATGGCTCTGCTACATCTAAACGAATGGAACAAGAAATGACTCATGGTCTTCCTAAGAAATTCTGCCAAATAGATATGACCGAGGCTCAAAAATTGTTTTCTAAAATGGAAGAATCAGTTGTCATATTCCTTCTATGGAGCACAATGTGATGAACCTGATTGAAGCAATTCACTTCAGGTTTCAAAAACACTTTACCCATAAATGGAAAACGTTAGGAGTTAATAGCCACAAATCAAAGATCTAAACTCATGTCCTTTTGTGCACAGTTGCAAAAGTGTTGCAAACACGGAATTTTCTTGTTCACATGGTAAAATAATTTCCTTCTGTGATACTTCTTGGGCCCAGTAAACCTCCTGTTACATTTATGCTTGAATATATTTACAGCTCCTAAATAAAGGCACAGCTACAGAGAAACATCTAGTGGTGTGGCTTTTTCATATGCTTTGGAGTCAGTTCTTTTAAAGACAAAACTGAAAAAATGCAATGATCTTTAAGAAAAGTTCTTGGGTTTTCATGAAAATCTTTTGAACACCCATTTCTTTCATTCTTGTTTCAATATTATCTGCAACTCTCAGTCATTATCCTTTTAGTGACTCAAAAGAAAGTGTGTACACATGTCAGGGTGTGTAAAGGAAAAACAGCTCCATTTTTATCAAGAGATCATGCAGCAAAATAAAGCTTCCCTATAAATTGTAAAACCTGTAATATCACTATAAAAGCTACTAAACGCCCCAGTATTTATAAGATCTGCTTTAGGACAGCACAAAAATCTTCCTATTTATATCAATGCAAGAGAAAAATGATCAAAAAAAAAAAAAAAAATCCACGAAGAGCTCACTCTCTTTTCCATAACTTAAGTAAAATGCCTAATGGACTCCTCAAAAGTCTCCATCGAAAATCTGTTCAGCACCAAAATTGGACACCAAAACTGATATACTGAGGCATCAACAGTAAGCAATGGTCATGTTTCAAATATTTTCAGCATCTGCAAACCAGTAATATTATCAGAGTCAGAAATTAAAATGACAAACTAAAATGCCTGTGTTAACAAGAAATGTAACTACAGGAAGCTGAAGTCTCTCACAACATGTCTGCAGTAGATGATTAAAAAAAGTTTATCAAACTCTATATTCGATATACTAGAACAAAAAGATCACCAGAGAGTTCCCCTAGATGTAAAATTTTATTTCTATTGCAGATTCCACTAAAACATGAGAGACTAGAATCAAGATAAATTTCAACTTCAATAACCATAAAAAAACTTAAATCTGTCACTCTGAAGCCATACAAAATAACTAAAAGAATCACAGGAGACATGAGAATTATGACTTTGAGGAAAAGCACACATTCAATGGAACCCAACTGACTAAAGCAGATTTAACTGAAAAACAATATAAAACCAAACCAGAAAACAATACATGTCCCAATACGTTTTAAATTCACAGTAACAGTGCTTTCATTGTTAACTCAAAAATACCTGAATTTCAACATCTTTAAAAACAAAACCAGAAAACTGAAAGATATTTTTGAACCGTCTCTAATTTACTAAAACTTCTGATATCAATATTAAAGATCAAGACTTCATTTTGTCTAGAATCTAACTCAGCAAGATTGGCAGGGTGGAAGACAGCAGGTCATGGAAATAACTACTGTGATGCACCAGAATTTGATTTAATTTGCACTCTAAGTTGTGCGCATTGCAATTCAAAACCGTACATACCAGTGATTACATTCTTCAAAAGCAAAAGCACATCAGAATGATGACCTTGTTATTTGCATTGAGGGAAAGAGCACAGTAAATGCTCCAAAGATATTCTTGATGCCAAGACAGCTGAATGAATCAAGTCCTAGAACTTCCAGAGACGTAAATTTTGCATGGCTACAAGCCCCAGATGAATAGATCTGCCTTCTCTTGTAGATTTTGTGACTTTTAAAGGTAAGGGATTGACTCTTGTGTTGACAGCATTAGACACGGTGATTTAAAGAGTGGACTAAGGCAGTAGAATAAAAATAGTTATTACTTTTGGAAATCTAGTAATGTGTCCTTGTATAGACAAGAGCTCCACTTGGTTTGTCCCAGAGGCTGGTATTCCCCAAACAGGTGAGACAAGAGGCCATGTAAGGGACAAATCTGGGCTCAGACAAGAGCTTAAAATAAAATAATCTAAGTAATGAAGACTCGCCTATATAATAGACTGAAGGTTTTCACTATTGGCAGCTGGTTTCCAGAAGGAGAACTCATTAAAAGATGGTTATCTAATGTAAAGTTTAAAAAAAACCCAAGCAAACAAACAACCTGGAAACCCAAACCACTAAAAGAGTGTAATTAGCAAACCAATCATCAACTACAAAGACATTTTTAAAGATCAGTAGATGACACGTGCAACCAAAATGAATTCACACCTCCCTAAACACCCCCTCAACCCCCCAAAAAATTATCCTCCCCCCAACCAAACAAACCAATTACACCTAGAAGGCTGATGCGTAGTTGTGGGGATACCAGGAATCATTTTCTCCCTGAGATTCCACCAGATTTTTCATTAGACCTTCCAAATATCTACGAAGCAGACACTTTTATACTACCTCCCGTCCTTCTGGTGTACACTGGACAGAACATAATCCTGACAGACTCCTGCTTATTCATTTATTTTCCGTACTGGTTACCATTAAATTATGGACCTATGTAGCCAGCTAGCTGTTATGTCTTCTGAATACATAATACATAAAAGACCTTTGACAAATTATCCAGTAAAGCTTACAGGGAAAGACACTGAAATACATTGATCTTATGTATTTGACTTTTATTTTAAAGCGAATAATGTCAAAAATACAAGGAGAGAGCTTCATGAAAGTCAAGGATGATATAAGAGCTAGGGTTAAAAAAACCCAAAACAACCCTCCCCAATCAACCTAACAAAAACTCACCAGAACATAAAAAGAACATCACATCCATTTAAAATAAAGGTGGCAAAATTTAAAGAATAATAATAAAAAAAAAGGGGTGGTGGGGGGGCTGGGTGAGGAATTAAAAATATTTCAGACAACTCTGGCTATATAACATCTCCACGATAATACATAATTCAAAGATCCAGAAAGGGAATTTGGGCCTCTGTGGTGCAATTCTGTTCCCATTTATTGAAATGCAACTCTGACTTAAGTCACTGGAAGTAAAGTCTGAGAGACAAATGGCAAACTAACTCCATAGTTACATTACAGACTACTCCCATCATTGATCTCTACGAAATGCAGAATGAAGGAAGCTGTTACCGAGGACAAGCCTTAGTGTAGAAGTTGGCAGCTGAAATTTTCTAGAATTGCCACAAAATACACATTTACAAGTCCCTGAAAGCTTCTTCACCAGCTGAAAGGATGAATAGGAAATTACATGGTTGAAGCTGCTGTTGCAGAGCTGCAGCAAACATGAACGATGGCACATATGTTACATCATGGTACAATACACATAAAGCTCCTTTTAAAAAGTGGGAGAAAAGAAAATGAAAGGATTCACCATCAGGAGCAAATGCAGCAGCTCTTTTATCAGAACTTCAATGGAAGTCAAGTGATGAATTTCAAAAGGGAATTTTGCTTGGCTAAGGAGAATTTAAATAAGAAATGAATAGTGGGTCAACACCTTCACTTTTTATTAGGTACTTCACTGCCAAAAAAAATATAAATCCTTCTTTCCCTTGTTTGCACATTCTGCATTCTGAATAGACTGAAAACCTGCCTGAAAATTATAAATTCTCTTAATGCTGCTGTTTTGCATTAATATATTATGTTAGCCTTAAATTATCATAGTGGACAAACTAGCTGAGCTGGCTTGCTTTCTATACTGGTGTTCCCAAAGGGAAAATGCTGCTTGTTAAAGCTAAAATCCCTTAATGTTTCCCTGAATGAGATGTAGAGGGTGTTTCTAAAGCATTAACAACGTTCTTATTATCCCAATGCAATGTTTACACAAGATAATGACTGTTACCATATAATAGCATACCACACAAACTAATACAAGTGTATTATCTGCTAAGAAAAAAGAATCTTCCTCACGCTACATTTCAACCACAAGTGTGCCATCCAAAGACCTTTTATTCTCATGTGGGCTTAGGAACTGTTCTGACTCCACTGTTTACCTGACACTTCTTGATATCTGGAAAGCAAAATATTGGAAGGGAATATTTGGAAAGCGTGGTTCAAGAAGAACTCAGCGGTGCTGTCGGCTTTGGCATGCACCGAGTCTCGCTGCAAGAGTGGCAGAACTGCTGTACTGAACAGCGGCTTCGGAAAGAGGTGAGCGAGAACACCCATGCTCAGCCTCCAAAGTTTCAGATTTTCCTTTTTAGGTACTCTCTAGATCTGCACTGATTGACTGAGTATGTTTTAAAAATAAATGTTGTGTTCAGTTTCCTAGATGCCCATCAATAAGAAGTCTCTAGCACTCTGTGGGAGGAAAGATTTAAAAAAAAACAACAAAAAAACCGAACTAAAATGGAACTAGAACAGAACGTGGGTGTTTAGTATAACAAGTATGCATTGACAGGAACATAAGCAGTTTGCAGAAAGTATTTAACTTGATTGGCAGAAATCTCTTAGAGGTAAATTGGCGATGCAAACTATTTAAAGGAAAATTAGAAATACAATTTAAGCATATTGGATACCCATTAAGGACTGAATTATTTAAAACCCATCATACAGTATTGGTTGTTTTTCCTCAAAACTACTAATTTTATTTGGATCATTTATTCCCATCACAATTTAATCAAAGTAGTTAAGATCAGGTTTGATGTGTCTGTATAAATCATATTGTGAATTAATGGCCAAAGAACAATAGTAGGTGTTCACTGGTCTATACAAAGCAAAGCTTATATGTCCTCTGGTGTTTGACTTATGATTTTGCCCTCTAGTAGAATATTAGCATTGGCCTGAGAACTTTCCACCTTGATATCTCAACAGCCTCTTTTTTTGATTATGTGTCAAACTATGTTAATTTTAATGGTGAGAGTAACACGGCGCTACTGGCAGGACTCTAGAATCCAATCTTTTTTTTCCTGAATAAGATGTATTCTTGTTTCTTCTTTATTGTTTCAAAGCAATAACCCAAAGAGATTGCTAATCTACTTTTATAGGCCATACATTTTATTGTCTCAACAAATTCCATATCAAATATTCTCTTTTTTTTTTCTGGAAAACCACCTACTTAATAGCCATGAAAACTTGACTGGTTATCAGAATATTCAACCATTTCCTTTTTTTTTTTTTTCCTTTATTTAAAAACAGATTTCTTTTCCAACTATTTTGAAGAATTACTATTTCTAGTACCATTACCTAATTTAAGGATGGATAGATATTTTTTTTTTGTTTTCTTTTATTGTTTAACTTGTGAAGTATTTCTAAAAAAATCCCAAACTACCCCAGACTCTCAAAACCCAACAAAAAAACCCTAAACAAACCCAAACCCACTCTATAGGTACGAATACACAGAAAGATCAAATCTGAATTTACAAAAAGAGATGTCTATTTAATCTAATACATAAGAGATTTATGAAGGTTATTCTGTGTAGTGGTACCGCAACATCAAAAAATTTCACCCAGATTGAGGTGGGAAGAAGAGGAGAGAAGCTAGGAAAATCATAATCTTTCTTCATTGAGCTTCTCGTAGATGATGATAAAATACTAACTCTCAAAATACAGATGGAAGACATCTCCAGGGAGGGATCTAGGTTAAGTAAGGACCGAAATATTTGCAAGAATGACCATGAGGTGATTTGTCTCTTATCCATGGAACCAGTAAACCTGACGCAGTCTCTCATTAGCTGTCCCTTCAGATTACTGTTGATGAATATTAGAACTGAAATGTGTTGACTAAGAAACACGTTATTTTCCTGCTTCACCGATCTTAAACGTTTGGAATGCCAGATTAAAATAATTTGTGATACTGTGTTTAATAATCCAAATTGATATCTGTGGTTTACCTGCTGTTTCAAATAAGAAATGCTTTATGACAGATCATAATATCCTGGAAATAATATATCAACCTTTTCTTCTTCAAACAGTTGTAGAATAACAGTTACCCATATTTTTTAAGTAGTATTACATACACTCTGATTTTAATTTCTCCAAAGTCAAGTAAATCGGGCAACACGCACTTCCTGACCTTTCATGTCATGCACTCAGCCATAAACATAAAATATGTTTATTATGTTTAATTAGAAAACTGGGAACATGTATTTCTTACAAACTTAGTGTATATTAATCAGACTAGGAAAGGCAGAAATATGCTAGTCAAAAGAGAGGTAAAATTCCCAGAGGATGTATTACATTTCAAATCTTTGTACTTTTCCCTTTTTTAAGAAGTTGCCTGAAATATCTTCTTTAAATAAATCATTTCATATTGCATTCTATATTTCCTTATACCATGAAGTTTCTGCAAACAGCAACCTGGCAACAAAATCCAAAACACAGGCAGAGGGATCATTGCCTTCTTGTCTAATCCATCTGTCTTTTTGTGTTTGGTGAAAAATCAGTGAAAGAGACACCAACTTCCACCATTTTTCCTGCTTAAAAAAAAACAACAAAAAACAGAGAGATAAAAAAGCCAGAAGAAGTCAAAAAGTTTTCTGAAGAAACAATAATTTTTGATTCCTGTATGAGGAATGGGTAGAGATTAAGCTACAAGGATGAAATTATAGAGCAGCCTCTGATTAAAGGAGGAATCTACGGCGTTCCAGGCTGCATAGTTACCTAAGGACCTTTCTACTTTATATGGTAATATTTCTCAGACAAAAATATTTTTATGCACAATGGGCATCTGAAATAACTGTAAAGGAATTCTAGTACTATGTTAATTATTCTCTATCCTGTAATAATAAAAAATGAAGATATCAGAATAAAATACAACATTTTCCATATGTTTTAAAGAGGCAGTAACTCTATTTGAACTGATGCACTAAGGATATGCAAATGGCCATCTACATACCATTTGTAATTCCTATGGTTCCCAGGTTGCCAAACAAAAGCTGCTAGGCACTTCAACTCAGTCAACTAGTCTATAAAAACATATCTGTTATCAGCACACATTAATGAAAAGACCTTTCCATAATATACATTAACATGTTAATATGCTCAATTTATTTTTCACTTCTGTCACTTTGCAAGCAACTTTTTTAACAAAGAAAAGCATAGGAAAGAAAGGAAGAAATAAGACAAAAGTTGTGATCTGGCACAAGAAAAATCCACCACCTCGTCAAATCTTCAGTATTTCCTGGTTTAGAATGTCTGGGTGCACTTAGCATTTTAATGTAATCTAATGAAGCTAGGCATTTTAGTTCTACTTGTGAATACAACCATCAGAGTACAAATTGAATTAATTATCCTGGTGAATCTATAAATCATACTAGTGCGTCCAGTTATTTTAACCGGTTTGTAACTTCTTTCAACCATATCTGTACTTAGCTCCATCTGCTCTCACTTTTTAAGTTAAAGGTAACCTTATGCTTATCCATATGAAGATGAATTTTCTAAAGCTGTACTACTGCTGACCATACACACTCTGGCACCGGGATAACTTGATTAGTTTTTCCTGGGGCATTAGCAGACAAGTAAAGAATAAATATTTTTTAAAAGTAATGGTCAGCTTCACAAACATATGCCTCCTATGTTTTTTTTGTAAATGGACAATGAAGAAAACAAGAGGTAGTTTCTAACTTTCTAGAAAATGCATGTAGACCTAGTTGCCAGTCAATGAAAAACAAAAAGACAGGCAGAGCGATTTGACCGTTCAGGTAGATGCTGCCTCAGTAGCCCAATTTTTTTAAACTCATGTTAGGTAACAGATGCACATCCAATGCAATGAAGAATATACACACAGAATTCCAGTAAATGCTACAGTCCTTACTTAATCCTTAATGTTTCCATAAAATAGAAACTAGATAAACCTAGATTAATCTAATTGTTTGCCCTAAAGTTCAGCAGATTTCAAACATGGGAAGGAAAGCTTTATTAATTCATAGACTTACAAATAATGCTGCCACAAGCCCTTTTAAGATCTCAAAAATCAGAGGGTGATCACATTTTTTTCACACAAAATGTTAAAAGAGCCTCAATAACACAATCAACAATTCAAACTGAATTAAAACAGTGAGAAATTACTGAGTCACACTAATAACCTCTAATGTATGACTAAAGAATAATTCTTATTTTCAAAATAAGGAGTGTTTTTAACCCAGACTACTCGCAATAATCAAAATAGAATATCAATCCAACTTTTAGAAGCACCACTCAAGGAAGTATCCCACAAACTCTCCACTTCATAGATCACCTCTACTGCTAATTTGCCTGGGTTTTCTGAAGTCAGTTTTACCTTGTACACAACTGCATATCTGAGTGGTTCTGTTCTCTATATTTGTGTAAGTTGAAATGAAAAAATGTGGAGATTTTGCCACAAACATAGTTGTGGCATGTAATGACTATTTAATTTACATTCATAATCTTCTCAATCGTACATGTAATCGTGCTGATCCCTTTATCTTGTCCATTGCTATAGCTCATGAGAAACTTCAACATGAAGAATAGAATACTGATATGAACGAAGGATCAAGTGCAGTATAAAGATGAAGTACTGATCAACAGTCCATGTCCTAATACTCATTAAACAGATGCTCAGAATAACCAGAATAGTATGCTCTAAATAATGACATGTGTCCTTCACCAATCTCCAAATACTTTAAGTAGCACTTTATGTCATGACTTAGGTTAGTTTCCCCAGTGACCAAAAAAAAAAAAAAAAAAGTTCAGATATCAGGAAACTTCACCTTGGAAAATTTTGCTGTATTTGAACACCAGGTTTTTACTTTCAAAAGTACCAAAAAAAAAAAGAGTACAGCCCAGCTGTAGCACCAGAACATCTTGTTCTCACCTTCCATCCAATTCTTTATTCTTTCATGTCCATTTGTCCTGCAGAAACATTTCTCAGTTCCAGCCGGTGTTAAGGGGATTGTATAGGTCAAAGGACATGGATCTTCTGAAGCTGAATAAAACCTTGAAATTAAATAAGGGAATGTCTAAAGAATACAGTATATATGGAGAAAAAAAAAAAAAAGTCACTGAAATTTGTGTTTTCTGTACTACCTCACTTCCTAACAATAACATCTCACTAATAGTACTAACTGTCACCAACTTAGTAACAGCAAATTTATTAACTACTGGGAACAATTTCAAACATATTTAGGTTTTTATAAATACTCAATCATCTTTTTTTATTCAGTTATTATTGTTGCACAATTTTCCCAAGTTTCAGTTTAAGTGAGATGGGAATGAATTTAAAAGTTTACAATTAAAGAATCCCCTTCTAATTCTGCAAACGTTAACATACACACACAGCCTAAGTATAGGTGAACCCCACAGATATCAGACCGCTGCGCATGTGAGGCCAAAAGTTTCCTACTGTAAAGCCCTTAAGTGACAAAATGCAACCCAAACATTTCCTATTACAATTATTTATATGCATGAATATCTAAAGGGAGTAACTACTCACATATATAAAACTGCTTCAAGTGAGGGGAGAAAAAAGCCCCTAATCTCAATTAATGTCCACAGGATAATTTCTAAAATACTTCTTTTTCAAATAATACAATTAAATACATAAAATGTTATGACATTTATAAATAGGTGTTCAAAATTAAGTATAAACACAGAGTACAAAAAAAAGTATTAGGTTGTTACTAAAACATTTTTAGTAAAGAAGTATTAGTTAAAAGACAGTGAATGCATAATATGATTTAGATGATTGTGGTTGAAAATATTAGGAACAAATGAAATACATTTATGTGAAAAACTACTTAAATGTTAACGGAAAACAGATACTGAAAGGAACCAACCAATTCTCCTTTTCTGAGGTTTGCCCCTGAATAACATGATTACTCATTCATATCACCTTGTGAAGAGATTAATCTCTAATAACCAAACAAATACCAAGACTAGTCATGACAAAATTAAAAATCAATCAGCATTTAAATAATCCTGTGGAATTCCTGAACATGTTACAAAAAAAGTATCTTTTCTCTTACTAGTTTAGTTAAAAAAAATTGCTGCTTCTTCCTTCATACAGAATTTTTGCGAATGAAGACCCAATCAAACTCAATACAGTCATATGAATAAAGAATAATAAAAAAGGCAATGTTCAGTTTGAGGAAAGTAGCATAAGTGACTGGTGTCTTTGCTCAGATAATTAAAAGAAAAAACCACACCCATAACATTGGTGCAGTGCTAATAAGCAGTACAACATACCAGCAACCAGAAGTCAAGAAACGAGAGGATAAGAAGAAAAAGAAAAGAAAAGAAAAAAAAAGAGAAACCCTGAGGATACATAACTCAAACAGAAGCCTGAAGAAAATGAGTAAAAAGCACAAATGGAAAGTTGGGGGGAAAAAAAAATCACAGGACAGCCAGAATGCAAGGGCTGTATCCTGGGAGCAATGAAGTCAAATGATGCATGCAAATAAAAACTAATTGCTTGAAGACCTAGAAAGGACAATATGAACAAACATATAGAAAAGAATATCTGGAAATCTGGCACAAGCCTAGCATAAAGCATTGGCCTTTTCAGCAAAATGAATGGTGTTCCATTAGGTTCATGCAGAAGATAGTCTTCTAATTTTAAGTCATATAGTGGTTTTCCCTTTCAGAGATTTGGCCTGAAAATGGTTGTAACCTCGGAAAAGATACAAGGTATACAAAATAGGGGGGGGTTCCAGGAGAAATATTTTGTCCTGGTGAAATCCAGCAAGAATATAAAGCCTGCAAAATGGCTTAGGCTAAGAAGTAATAAGGAGAAGAGAGAAAAAGGAACTTCAAGCTCCTTTAAGCCAGAGATACTATGCATGGGTTTTCAGCCCACTTCTGTTTCTCTTCTCCTCCAATGTTGCAAAATTACAGGCATTGTAAGTAAAGCAGGTTAAGCTGAAGTGATGAAAGAGCAGAAAAAAAGGGAGCAGAATTCCAGCAGGATGCAGAGACAGGAAATGAAATTCAAAGTCTCAGAAACCTTGATTCATATCTTAGTAAGAACTTCTGAAGCTCTGCTAGTACACAATTTTTTTAATTCATCAGTGATGGTATTTTAAAGTGATCTAACCCACAGAGCAAGAGGTTTGGCTTTCTGTCAGCAGCTTTGTTCTGAATTGGAAAATATATATATACTCATAGACATCACGTTTGGCATAGAACATACTTACATTTAAGATTCACATCAATATTGTCTTCAACGAAATCAAGGCGGACATATGGTAAGTTTTCTCTCCTTCTCTTAACACAGTTCAATATGCTACCCCTAAAAAGTAGAATTATGCGTATCTGCAAATTAGGAACAGAAACACAGTAGTAAAAAAATTAAATAAACCAAAACAAAAACAACTGGTTCTGGCCACAGCTCGGTAAACACAGAAGACAAAGACCCTAATTAGCCAGCCCAATCAGGCATTAATAAATCAATGTTGAATATCCAGGAGGACGGCAACTTGCAGAGACTAAATCAATGATTCAGAGAGAATTATCCACACAGAAGCAACACACATTCCAGTAACGTGAGGTGTATGTTGTCTTTTTTGAGCTAGGAATTGCATGTAAAGCGAATTACAAGACATAAAAAACTTAGCAACTAAAAAGTATATTACTTTGTCCCTTACCATGTGTGGAATGGAGCTTAATCTAAAATAAAAAGCTTTTTGTACATCAAAAATTTTGTGAATATACTTTGTTTTTCTCTACAGACCTTTTTACCAACCATAAGCATCTTGGTGTTAGTGGGTAAATCTACTGGTGTTTATATTGAAATCTTCTCTCATCTACTCCCTCAGTCCCACCCTCTTATCTGAGCTAAAATCCCAGATTGGAAAAATAAATACAGGAGAAATTCTAGAGCAACAACAGCTGCTCTTATTTAATGATCAAAGGGACAGAAGCAAAGTAATTTCTGCAGAGACTGGGTTTAGGACTTCTCCTTGAGACGAAACAATATTTTTAGTGGGCTAAAGAGTCGTAGTCATGTACCCAACGAATGGTAAATGAAAAGCCAGATCTAGTGTGGATATTGTAAATCCTCACTGTTTACTGCCATCAAGGAAATCTTTGACTTTTATCCACTGTGCACATAATTGTTTCTTCCAAGATCAACACTCAAACTGGGAATAGTTTGGATGATAACATAGTACATGTAAGTTATCTGCAAACACTTCAAAGAAACAAGAACATGTTCAATTTTTGTGTTGTGTTCCAGTTAATATCACCTTTATTCTGTAATTAGCAGCAGTTTCCAAATCACGCTTTTACACTCAGAAAGTTCCACAGGTTGCATCAAATTAAAAACTCGTGAAAAATACCAAAATGATAGAGTTAATTGCTCTTATTAAAGATGCTCCTCAACACATTGAGGAAAGAGTTGTAGGATTATTTTTTTATTATTATTATTTTCTGACTGTAGTGTTTTTAACTTCATACCATCAATTCATCATTTCTCTTTCAGTCACAGGAAATTTGTTTGACCTAGAATGATGGATTGATTTACTTCAGACATCGTGTGGTTTATGAGGGTACCAACTTGTATTTTATACGAGGGGAAGCGTGTTCTTTCTCAATCTCTCATCACGCTCATCTATAAAACAGAGATCATCACACAGACATAAAAGTCAGACCACGTCACCAAGGCAAAACTCTCAGCTTTACTTTGGTTCTTCATTGTACATTTCTGTCATCAAAACAAATGATATTTTAGTATGAATAGCAAGAAAAAAGAAAATTAAGAGCTTGCAACAGAGTACAGAATTGAATGGAAACAAGAAAAAAGAAGTCTGTGCCTGAATCTTAATATATCCGAAATTATGGAAAGGAAAAAATATCCACTACAGTAGAACACCAAATCCATTTCAATAAATGGTAACTGGTAACACTCACTTTAGAAATGCATTTTATTAATTATTCCATGCAGTATACAAAAGTACCCAAATATTTAAAACCTATGTTCATGTTTGACACTGTGCACACAGGTAAGAATTATATTTTTTTTGATGTTTCAAAGGGCAATCACAACTTTCATTCAGGGTAATAAAGATTTAAACAATTACTTTAGTAGCATTTAATCAAGGGTGCTGTAACACTTCCGTATAACAACTTCAAATTTTCAAGCAGCACTATTTCCCTTTTTTTCTCAGCCTGAAGCAAAAGTGGAAGCAGATAGAAACCAGTACTTTAAAATTTCATACTTTGGAAAGCATGCTTAAGTTAGAGGAAAAGGATTTCCTCAGGCTTCTGTAACCAATCTCAGAATGGAAGCAAGAAAACATACATCATGCTGCTGCTTGAGTCTAGAGGTGATATCAAACAACAACAAAAAAATTCTCCGAGTTGCCAAATACATATTTTGGCTTTCTGATTTTATTTAGTTGTCAAGAAACTGCAAGAATCTGAGAGCAGCCCTCTTAAAGGATAATGACTCTTGACAGCAAATACTTGTCTTTTTTCAAATTGTTTTCCTCTTGCTGACAGCTTTCCAATCTTCTCCAGAATTAGCTTGAATTGGTTTTCTTTCCTTACAGTTCCAGTTTTCTTCGGGCTTGTGGTTAGCTGAAAGATAGTACTGTCTATGGTAAACTACGTCAACAACTAGCACAGAAAAAGCTGACACTACAGCCTACAGCCGTATCCCACGGCCCAGCAGTATGCGGCAATTAGTTGACCTGAACCCACTGTTCAGCCCACGAGAGGAATTGAGGAGGTCAGGGGGATGCTTCTGATGGCAATGGCACCTTGGGGTAATGTTTCGGGACCTCCATGGCTCAAGCGCCAGCCCTGCTACTTATTCTCTGTGGCTGGGCATTGGGTCACAAAAAAAAAAGTGGAAACAATATGCATTTGAAGTTAAATGGGAAAAAATCCGTACGTAAATAGATTTATAGGAATTCATGCAAAAAGGAAACCGCAAAAATGAAACAGATAAGGTACTAGTGGTAAAGTAGCAAAGGGAAGACATAAAAGCAGAATACAGCATGAAAGCCAGACAACTGTATCAAATACTCAGTAATAAAAGGGTAAAAAGGCAGGACCACATTATCAAGAAAGCCTGCAAGCACCCTTGGTTTCAGCAGAAATGAAACGCTTTCCTGCAGTGGGAAAATCTAGTTAGTGACATTCACAGGACATCTTAAATAAATTCAGATCACTGGAGATAGCAAATCAAGCTCATTGACAACCACGCTCATTATCAGTCTTCTAAAATAGCATTAAAAATGCTATACACCTTCCCTATGAAAACAGCCTGAGAGAGTTGGGGTTGTTCAGCCTGGAGAAGAGAAGGCTCCAAGGAGACCTTATAGCAGCTTTCCAGTACCTGGAGAGGGACTTTTTACAACAGCATGTACCGATAGGAGAAGGGGTAATACCTTTAAAATGAGAGTAGATTTAGATTCAACACGAGGAAGAAATTCTTCACTGTGAGGGTGGTGAGACACTGGAACAGGTTGCCCAGAGAGCCTGTGGACACCCCATCCCTGGAAGTATTCAAGGCCAGGTGGGATGGGACTTTGAGCAACTTGGTCTAGTGGAAGGTGTCCCTGCCCATGGCAGGGGGGTTGGAATTAGATGATTTTTAAGGTCCCTTCCAATGCAAACCACTCTATGAAATATACCCCCTGATTTTAGTGTGAAAGAAGTAGGAAAGCACCTTCTATAAATTTTCTAAAAAATAAAAGGGTGAAACTGTTGGCAGTACAATACTACTTAATGATTATGAAAACGTTATTATAGTATAAGAAAGATATCAATGTTAATTTATCTCGAGACAAATGGAGTTAAACTAGATAAAGCTTCCAGGAGTTCTTTAGTGGTTTGGTTGTGGTTTTTTTTTTATGTTTGTTTGGTCATTTTTTGTTTGTCTGGGGTTTTTTTTGTTTGTTTCTTTTGTTTGTTTATTTGTTTTTTGTTGTTTTTTTTTTGTGCTTTGGTGAGGTTTTTTTTTGTTTTCTTTATGTTTGTTTTAATGTGGTAGACAAGATAAGAAGCAGCTCAGAAAAGAGGAGGATTTGAAGTAGTTTTTTTCTTTAAAGCAATATATCATTTTCTGTGGGAAAAAAAAAAAATCCAAGCACATTAATAATGATTCAATCTTATTTTGTAAAGGGAGTCTCAGCGATGCAGAATTCCAGCTGTGAATCTTACTTGGTACTGCTCGGCCTTTTATTTTGAAGCTTCTAGTTTCTTATTAAAGAAAATGTAAATCGCTCTGAAAATGTTCTCCATGTACAGGAACAGGCAAATCTCCCAGGGAACAACCTACATCTCTCAGGCTGTGACCAATCATTTGGCTGTTGAAATTAAAAGATACTACAAAGTCTCAACTTTTTAGAAAACGACAAGCTTGGCTTCAGAAATATAAATTGTCAAATACTCGGGTTTTATTTACCATGGAGGAAAACAAATTCTTTCCCACTTTTTATATTTTCTTCATACCTCAAAGGATCTCTGGCATTTCTAGATGCATTGTATGCAGTGCCCTGAGGGTACTTCTATTTGGATTATTATAGGTGGCTTTGAGAGCACAAAGGGAAGCTGAGCAGTTCTATCCTGGGTGAACTGTGAAGGAGATGCCCTGTAATACAAACAGAGGCACCCTGAGGGCACCACCGAGTTTGTGTGTGCGTCTATGTACCTCTGTGTGTGCCAGCTTTAAAACACAACCAGGGCAGAACATTTTCAGATGAACTGATCTCTAAAGGTTGAAGTCTTGAAAGGACATACTTTTTTTTTTTGCACATGCCTTGGCTTGCTTTCAGCATTATCAGTTCCTCTGACAATGTAACTGCCTTTGTTTTTTTAATGTATTCAAGGCCTCATGGTTTGAAAACTTTCCCTTAACAGTGACTGATTGCCACACTTGTCATAAAATGCAGCCTTAAGAAAAGTGACTACATTTCAATGTATTAAAAAATAGCTCTTCCATTAAAATTCAAAAGGGTCCCTAAATACTTGTGTTGAAAGTAAGCACCTGTATCTTAACTATTTCCTTTCATTTCAAGGCTAAGAATCAGGGTTTACGTTGTGATTGTTTGAAATAATCAATGTGGACTCAACTTTTCTCACCTTTAGACCAGCTAAAGATTTGCTGACCTCACTGTAGATTAGTTAAATAATGTTTGTTCTGCCCAAATAGTAAAAAACAAAATAAAAATTCCCATACTGCTAAAAAAGTTAGGTTTTTTTTATTGTTTAAAAGACTAACTTATAATTTACATTACCTGAGGGTTTAAAAAAACACAAAACCAAAACAATTGAAAAAAATAAAGCGGCTTTTACGATCTTGGTCATACCACAAAATAGCAAGATTAAAAAAAAAAAAGGTGGATCTGATCTTGCAAACGTCTGCACTAATAGGTGCCTAATTCCTACAAATAGTTGAGCATGAATGGAACAAGTCATTCTCTGTAATGTGTGCAGCATTGGACCCCAGGTGTTATTCTTCCAATCTTTGACCTAGTCCACGAGCACGGACTTTAACTTTGTTTCAAGCGTAAATGGATGCTTTTGATCTACCAGTAAAGACAAACAATAAATCTGAAGTTTTTCTTTGCTGTCATGACCTAGGCAGCTGTTGGCTTGTAAAGTTCCACCGTGGTCTGTTGGGCAATTGTACACAACTGTGTCTCTTTCTACCAAATAATAATTTTCATGCTTTCGGTATTTATGATTTTGCTTCCTTAATCAACCAAGATGAGCTCACTCCAAAGTAGTCCACCTTTTACATATGTCTAGAGGACCCAGAAATGGATGTTCTGTGAACAGAAATACACATAGGAAGCAATTTGTGCTCTCAGGCTGCAGAACAGCCCTGGAAGGCACAATTGTTATTGATGGTGGCATGCTGTTTATAAAGTACCTCAAAATGTCTAAAAATCACTTAAGAATGAAGAAGTAGTTTTAGGACTACGCAAGTAACAACCTTCTTTCTAAATTTATATCCTAACAACACAACTGTTAGTAAAAGAATCTGGAAAAGAATCTTTACGCCAAACTTGGGATCAACCACCAAGACCGTAACTCAATAACTTGCAGGTGAGAAAGATATGAATGTGAATTTTTACGAAATAACTGATTGCTCCTGTGAGAATGCTGAAGAGTTTCTAGGACACCAAATTAACGACAACAAAAGTAGAAAGTTCATCCTTTGCTTTGTGGTTTTAGGTCAACAAACTAGCAAATCAGAATGAGAAGTTTGGTCAGTATCTCTGATTTTAATGTTCATTCATCCAAAATGGTGTCATTTGCGTTCAGTCACAATGTGCAGAGGTTAGGAAAAAAACAGGCATTAATTCTCCTTTTCATTTTTTCTCAAGTGCCACATTTTTCAGGTTTCAAAGAGCCTGACACATTGATTATACATCCATTAACACGAATGGACTTCAGTGGCATAGGACAATCACTGTGCAATACAGCTTACAGTCAGCTTTGACAGAGATATGCTTAATTATTGCCTTTCTTCCTAAGAAAGGCTTCCTAAAAGGGTTTAGAAGTTTATTTGCTAGCCCTAAGGATTTTATTTATTTATTTTCCCCCAATCATTGAACAAAGTATTTCTTTAACTACTGGATTTTTCTTTCAAGACAAAAGATCAGCTACCTCCACTTCCATAATAGTATGGAATACTAGCACTTCATTTTATCTGATAGTAAACACACTCAAAACCAACATTCAGCATATTTTCAAGCTGTTTATTTAAAACAGCCTGGAACTTTCATTCACAATATGCTTTTTAAATATATAGACAAAGGTTTTGCTCATTCGGGTTGAAATTCTGCATGGAGTTGTACAAAGTACTCTTTTATATCTCTCCTAGAATTTAAACTAAGCTTCTCCTTCTCCCCTTAAGGAATGTAATTACTATCTTTCATTTCTAGTGGTTCCCATGATGTGCCTGTCTTCCAAATAGAGAATAATGCATTAGCTGTGCCCCAAGAAATTTATATTAGAAGATAAACCATATTATTGCCTGTAAAATGAATTATTTTATATAAATAAAAAAAATGCTAGGATGCAATTATGTTCAAGAGGACACATTTAGTTCTGTTTAAATTGATGTTGAAAAATGCTGCATGCTTAATGGCACAATTCTGCTAATAATATGCTACAACAGGAACTATATTCGTAAAGTCAAATGTAATTTGCATACAGATAAAATATCTATTTCATTTACTGTCCATAGTCTAAAATAGAAATTACAGATTGATGTTTGCTTCCAGTGTGACACAACCATGGCTAAAGACTGACTTTTCCTTGATACTCATCAATCAAATCTTAAAAAAAAAAAATCAAAAAAAAAAAATCTATGCTGTATTTCTTTATCCTTCCTAAAACTCAAATATTCTAGAGATTTTTTCAAAACACCAATGCTATCGAATGCAACCAAAAACCAAAGACCCCTCTCCCCTTAAAAAAGACCCACCGAACCAAAACAAACTTCGACTAAACTGAAAACATATATTCAGTGTCGTTTTGCAATATTTTAAAACCTGAGCTATAACCATTTAAATACATAACTGCCATAACTATATACCATTTCTGCACTATAATAGAGTTATATAAATAGCATATTACGTAGTATACCAGCATAGGCTCATATAGATCCCTGCAATCTTTTGAATAAGGTGATAAAGCTTTTAATTACGTAAGGTTGCTGCTCAGTTTCATAATATATTCATTTTACACATCTCTTTAGTGCTCCTGGCTGCCTGCATTTATTAGATAAAGCAATATATTCTTCCCTTTTCTTTGTAACCCTCTTCCTCTATTTTAACGTAATGATTAGGTGGAAAGTTATAAAAATGGATCCCCACGTTCACTGATCACAGGTAAAGAAAAAGTACATTTAAATATCAGGATGGAAGGTACAAGACAGACACCAGGAGAAAACTTTTTAGCATTTTGCATTCTTGAAGACTCCATCACTAGCAGGTGTTATATGTAATTGTATCATGCTGATATTAATTATACCTGATTGTGTCTTGAGGCAGATGCATGGACTGAATGATTACTGGAAGATGTTCACAGACCTATTCCTTGCCATTTTTCATGAATATAAGTTTTAGGACAGATTCTACCTTCTTAATTACAGCAAGATATGGCTTCAAATGAATGAATACGTCAACCAAGATATTACACATAAGACTAATTCCCATTTAAAATACAGTCTTTATAAAAAAACAGAATGTGTGTATTCAGTAGCAGTATAAAACCTCACAGATCTTATTTCCAATTTTTTATTTTGTTATGTTTTTTAGACTGCCTTGTGTGTCATAGCTAGAAATCCTTGATCACTCATGCGAAACCGAGACTTGAAATTCCTCATTTTCAGGAAGCACTGATGTGCTGTTTTTCTCATATATTAGAAAATTGTTAAATGAATTGACCTGTACAGGTTTCGTTTGAGTGGACCTATGACAGCCACAACTGCAGCACAGTTTCAAGTCTGACAACACATCTGTACATTTGCAAACATTGTAGTCTAAGGAGCATCAGCACATTTTTTTGTTTGCTTGCTTTCAGATTCTGATTAACCATTTACCTCTTTCTTCCACAGTTACTTTAAATACATTTTAACCAGAATTAGCAAAACAGTCTTCACAATAAGATGTGCAGATTTATTCTCCTGAATTCCTTTGTGCTGCAATAAATCACGCTTTTAAATTTACTTTTATGTATTTCCTACTATGCATAAAACAATATCACATATCAGGTTAATCTCCAGGTACTTTCTGTATGTTCATATTCCAAATTTATAATAGGGGCAAACTCCTTCTGGAAACTGCTGCTGGATAGATGGGAAACAAGGTGACAGTATGAAGAACGGCAGATTCAGAACTTCAGGTCTCCTCTTCTGGGAGTAAAAGACAGAGAGACTGGTTTTGGCCCCAAATACTTTGATTGACAAAAATTCAGTTTTGCTGTACTACTGAAAAGCCTTCAACTACCTCTAAGACAGGATAAGAATATTAAAAAAATAATAAATAAGTAAGTCAGCAAACATGCTGTCTAGATCAGAAAGTGAAGCAAAATACCAAATTGTTTCTTTGGACTAGATTTGCCAAGCTCCAAGGCATGTGTTATGTGACACCCAACTCCTTAGATCACAGCAAAAGCTTATTTAGACTTCTATTTGACCTATTTGACCAGTGTGGGGTTTAAAAGCAGTTGAAATAAAATTGCAGTCAGCCATTTAATCTATGTTCCAATTTAATCCATCTTCCCAGTTTCAGAGTCAGTGGTGCTTGTGATCTGTTATCAGAACAGCAAAGTCATACAAGTAGACTGCCTCTCACATTTCTTTATAAAAAAATAGTTAACGCTAAACCCAAGTTTTCCCAAGTCTTAAGGAAACCTTTCCAAGCAAAGGTAATGTATATATTCATGTGTATATATATATATAAATATACACACACAATTGTGTACATATGTGTGTAGAAGCTACTGGTTCTTCACATTCATTTTCATCTATAAAGATCAATATATAATCCCTTTGAAGATTTAGCAGGACCTAATGTCTTTTGAGCAGAGATGAGTGAGTCCAATACTTCTACTTTATAAAAGTGAAGACATTTTATAGGCATTTGACAAACCTCGAACACGTTTGTTAGCAGTTAAGAGAACTATTTGTGCATAAAGATTTAAGCCTTATTTGTCGGATTAATTAGTTATCTTTCAGAATTTGTTACGACATCTTAGAATATTGTTGGACAAGAATTCCATCCAACAATCTTTGGACAAATAAAGGTAAACAGTCCTCGAGAAGGGATTAAGTCCAAGGATTCTCTGCAAGAGCAACTTAATTAAAAAGGCTTAAGAGAAGAAATGCTTTAATACAAGAAATGAGAACCATTTGACCCCTAAGGGTTGACTGAAAGTTATCACTACTTTGAAGACGAGTGATCAATAAAAACTCAGAGGAGGGATTATCTTTAAAGATGTTTTAGGAGTTGTTACTGGTAGAATATAAGGAAAATAACTCGTGTTGTAGGAGCTTCAAGTGCCACCCAAAGTATCCCTCAGCAGTGCTGAGGAGCTGCATACAGCAGTGGCTCAATACTGATCCTACACAAGTTCCTCCATCTTGTGAGGACTATGAAGAATTAAATGCACGATCTCTTAAAAATTACATATATTTTCTTGCTGTCGTTAGTTGGTCATTGTTTCTTTATGGTAGATCCATGGCTGCACACCTACCCCTTCATTCCCACAGATATTGGTCAATACTCATATCAGCTCATGGGATTCATCTTATCTTAGTAAGACTAGCAAGGAAACCAGAGCCAGCATGGGCTTTCTGATCTACCATTGTTACAGTTCTGCAACACAATGATAAGGCTTTACCAAGGTAAACGCCTGGATCTCTAAGAAATTGCCTAGAATACATAAAAACTGAGACGTAAAATACCAGAGGAAGGCCAATGGCATGATTCATGGGAATGAATCATCCGAGTTATTATATTCTAGATAAACTAAGTTTACTCAAACTGTTACAGATGCTGGTGAAAGCACCAAATGAGGGAAACAAGGGAAGTTAGAAGGAGCACTAGGGGATTAAACTACGTCAACTAAAACAGAATAAAGCAAATGGCTAAAAATCAGCTAGAAATAATGAGAATTGTCTTGGAGCCTTTCTGACGATGGAAAGTTACCAGGAAATACCACCATTTTAAATCGTAATAACGTTATTTTAACAGATAACATCCCAAGCACAGTTAGGGAAAAAAAATGGACAAGCAAATACAAATACAAATCAACTACCTCAGTAACAACCACATCTTCAGTGTCAGACATATAAAATGCAGAAAGCAATTTTTTAATACAGGTATCAATTAAAACTCTGTGTTTATGACCTGGAAGAAACATTAGCTGAACACGTATCTAATCTGGTTATGAAAGGGCTAGCCACCGCTTTCCTGATACAGCTGGATGGGGAAAAAAAACCAACTCCAAATGTGTTATCAAATCAACCACAGGCAAAAACAGATCCCAACTTCCTTGCTAGAATCACACAGAGGCATTTGCATGATAGCAAGCACACAGTCCTGAATATGCAGACGTTTGTGAACAATTTACAGTCATGTGGAGATCAGCTGCCACTGTTTGTCATCTGTATTTCTGAAAAATATATATGCAGTCTGTTGATATATCGAAAATTGCTTTCAAGGAATTAGCCCCCTGCAGTTTGAAGTGAATGATTCCAAACTGTTTTGTAGTAAGTTGACTTGACATTGCAATAGGCAAATTGCGTAAACTATTTGTTTCTGCAAAGGTAGCCTTTCTGTGTACCAAGCACAGGAGAAAGAACAGTGTCTATACCACAGCTGCAGCAAAACTGGGAAATATCCATGTAAATACAGCACATTTGACTATTCCCAGTGTTATCTTCTAGCTAGAACCAGACCTAAAGGGACAGAAAAATCTTTTATCCCACTCTAAATCCTGATTAAAAAAAACCCAAACCAAACACAAAACAAGAAGAGAAGAGAATATGGTCCACTCTTCTCTGGAGATCCTTATTCCTGTCTACCAACATTTTCTCAGGAAGGAGAGATTATATCATACATAACGGCATTTTGATACAGACATTTCCTAGTAAAGAATTTAAGCTTGTCTTTTTTTTTTTTTCCTCACTTCCATATATGTTATGTTGCTTCTTAGAATTAGATGTTGGTCCTATCATTTTTCAGGATTTTGATATGTGTTACCAGCAGATCAAAAAAAGGAGTAACTCCAGTCATAGGAAAAGAGAAAATGAATGTTCTTACCAAAACAAATGAAAAGTCAGTCATTATGTAGAACTTCTAAAGCACAATTCCCATCACTTCCAACAGATTCAATAACTTGAAAACATGGTTTTTTTAATGGTTTTGATATGTCTGAAGAAAGACTGACCTTCCAGGCTTCCACCGTCCCACCAAAACAGACATTTCTAAAAGTTTACCTGGTGAACTTTGAAAAAAACCCTATCATATCCCCTTGCTGAAACTAGATTTTCATTCACCAAATAAGCATCCATTTACATACAGTTTCTCAAATGAAATACCAACATTACAAAAAATATTTAAAGTTCCTTGCATTTTGGACTTTCCATCTGTTACCTATAGGGCTGTCTAAAACAAGTTCATGAGATTTCTCCCTTATTTCCTTTAGGAAAAGTTATCAAGGTTAATTTAGTTCATGATTCACTCCATTAACAGAAAGGTGTGGCCTTTTCTACCAACACAGCTGCTCAAAACCTAAACAAAAAAGCTGCACATCTGATTGCTGAGATATTTAGAGTCCACAAATAAATGCTTCCGTACTTCCATTAGACATCTATTTAGACCACGGTAACATCTGGAGAAACATGGAATACTGTTAACAAACTCTATTTAATTGAAGGTTTTTAATATAAATATTTTCTTTCTGTATTAAAGAAAAAAAGGTAAAAGCTTTCTTTTTTTCCACTCCCCAAAACACAGCTATATTTTATGTAAATATATTGAGTGTGAGGAGGAGGACGAAAATTTAAAAAGAAAAAAAAACTGTAAGAAAAAAAGAAATAGAAGCACCTGAGAGTAGAAACTCTCTCTGTAGATCGTCGTCTTCCCTGTCTGGGAAAGAGTATTTGCTCCAACCAGCATTGTAGAGATTTATTGTTTGTTTCTCTTGGAAAGCTAACATTTCAAGAGAATTGCACTCTGGATTGGACTAACAGAGAACAAGCTGTGAAGAGAAAATTATTAATTGAAAAAGTTCTTCCTTGCTGGACTGAGAATACATATGCAACCTCTCTGCCAGCTTTTTTTATACAGCACAGAACTAGGTCCAACTATATACTGACTTCTAAAACTGATCAAACAAATTTTAGTCCTCGCTCTAAATACTAGAAGTGAAGGACAAGGATATGTTTTTGCAGATTCTAAAACACACTTTTTTTTTTTTTTTCTCTCTCTCTCACAGAACTACCAAGTATAGATAGGAAAAAGATAAAAACTTGAAAAATAATTAAAAAAACACCCACAAAGTCATCAGTGTGCATACATTCTTTTTCAGCAGCAGCTTGTGAAGTAATTATTTATCTCCAGTTATATGGTTTTTCCAGGGACATTTTTCCCATGTTGATTTCCCCTCCCTGTACATCACTCAAGGTGCCGAGATAGACCTCTGCTACTAGTTTATTTGTCCGGCTCTGGTCACCGTCAACACACTATCACTCTGATGATAAGTCACCATCATCTAATTCAGATGGAATGATTTTGGGTCTATTTTAATGTCGGAGAATAAAAATTACAACAAAGAGAGGAAGAAAGTCCTTCTCTTTCTAACGTACTCTCCTCTGCTCACTGTGAGCCCACGAGCCACAACATTCTCGTAAATCGTAGAACAGCCCAGGACAGAAAATCTGCTGATCCAAACTTTCATGGACAAGAGAACCTCAAAGAGATTATTTAGCACTCTGACCAGTTCTGTCCCTAAAACCTGCAGTGATGGGGACTCCACCACATCCACACCACAAGACAGGGGAGGCTGTCTTCATGCTTTTTGCTTGCATTACCCAGTGGAATACAACAGAGACTGCAGTTATAATTACATCCTTACTGAGTATACATTAAATATACTACCGCTGTCCAAAGAGGTACATAGTAACAATATTTCATGTCACCAGGGATAAAGTCTTAAATTAAGCAAATCAAATTATACAAAGAAGTCATTGTGTTTCTTGCTCTCATGTATGAATAGATGTAGACAAACAGCTCCTTTTCCTCTAGAGAGGACTACCCAGAAAGGTTATGATGTGTAATATTAAGGTAATCGGATCAGCTGACCGCCAATAGCCAGCAGTCATCCAGAAAATTAACATCTGTCTATTACTTCTAAAAGTAAAATTGATTCTACTATTTTCTAACTATGTGAACACAGATGATTCGCTTCACCTGTTTTTACCTCAGTCTTCTCTACTATGAAAACTAAAGAAACAGATAAATTATTTCCTCCGTGAAGAACAAGGACATCTGAACAGGGATGTTCTCTATTAGCCGATAAGTAGTTCTAGCAATTTTAGTATAGTTAGTGTTCTTTTCGAGAAAAGAAAAAAACATTACTATCGGTTTTCCTGGCAGAAAAAGATGCTTAAAAAAAAAAAGTATAGTAATCAAATGTCTGAAGTCAAACGTGATAGGAAAAATCTGAGATTTAAGATTATATTAACATTTTTGGAGGTATTTGGTGGCAGCGAGATACATGTCCTTTAACCAACAAGACATTATCACTTTATGGTTTCTTGGGAGAACTGTTACTTCTATTAAAGTATTTATATGACCTTCAGAAAACCAGAACAAACACTTTCCCAAACACACAAAACAATCAATCAAAAATAGTTCAATGTATCTTTGCCTGATTGCCTTAACTTGCTTCTTTTTGGAAGAATACAGATTTCTGTCACTGTTTCTACAGACAAATCAAAACTTTCTCAATGGGACCATTGTGGGTCCACCACATAGAATTACTGAATTCTACTGATATGCTTTGGGTATTTTTTTCAAATGATTAAAAAAAAAATCTTCCATTTTCAAAGGGGAAAAAACCCCACTTTTAAACTATGCCCACAAGAAATGTTCTTTGTCATGCCTTCCCTGAAAGCTTGGAAACATAATAATATGCTTTTTATTGTAAAATTCATTTCTAGAGATAACAAAAGACCTTCTGGTTGAGCTTCAATATTATTTTCATTAGGCAAAAAGGAAAGGAAGGAAAATAGCAAAGCAGCATCCAGCATGAGTACAGCATAAAGTCTGCCAGAGAAATGAACTCCAGTAAGCAATTGTCTTCAAGATGGTGAGAACCCAGCTGTTCACCCATTTGGATCAAACTGATGTGCACGTAGAAAATCACACAACCGAGCTGCCAAACATTTCCCACTGCTCCGAGCACTGAGCCAGCAGAGCTACTGAAACCATAAGGTGATGCTCAAAATGAGCTCGTTCACAATGTGCTTCTCTCTTCTTCGTGGTGTGTGTGAGAGAGCATATATTTCAGCACTGAGAGACTTTGAGACACACAGAAACAGAGATAAAGAAAAACTAATTAAGCTCTCTGTATGCTTGCAAGCATTTATAGGCATTGTAAACAGCAAAATCTCTTGCTCACCAGCCACATTTCAAAGAATCCCAGAGGGTTACTGCTATCGCCCAGGTAGAAGAAAGGCAGGAAGATTGGAAGTGTGACCAGCTGCATTCCCTATTTGCAGTGGAGAGATGGGGATGCAAGAGGAAAGAGATGAAGGGAAACATTGCATCAGATTTGGCAGTGGAAGAACTGTTGGAAGAAACTACTATAAAGAACAGTTTGTTTAGTGCTATAACCACAAGTGATGCTAGTAGACATTATTTTCCATAATCTTCATGTGATCTTCTCTAATTTTCTCTCTTTTAATGCTACTTAAAACAGTTCTTTGAACATTTTCTTGTAATTTCTGGATTTTTGATTGTATGCCTTTCCCTCAATAGGAAACAGCTATCACATTGCTAGACTGTAGGCATAATCTTTTCCTAATTTCCTAACCTTTGAACTCTTGTCTTTATGGAGATTTCACAGGCCATCTCTGCAACTGGTTTGAATGAAGAAAACTACCTCCAGACAACAGCTGAAACTCATAATTTAACTCAGACAAGGCCTTATGTCTTTTGTCCTTTCCTTATGTATAGCAGCTGGTTTGCTCTAAATCCCTTTTTGTGCTTCTACTTTCCTAACACAGGGAAATTTTAAGAAAGCCGATTAACGAGATGGTGTAAAATTTTTATTTTTATTTATTTATTTTTTTTTTTAAACTTGTACTTGACTGATAGGTGCTTTGTGCTTATGTGCAAAAGAAAATTGACAATCTGTCTCCCTCGAGAGCAGGGTAGAATATCAGAATCACTTACAGCTTTGCCACAGACGGGCCATTACAAAGGAATTTTGGATTTTAAAAGAACATCTTTCTTAGTGCTATACACTTGTCAAGTACAGCATTGTTTGTGACGGAGATATACATATAGGCACACGTAGGCATCAAAGCTGTCCTTGTAGTCTGGACAAAAAAAAAAAAAGAACGAACACAACTCCCACAAAATACCCCCACATAAATTTAGCTCAGCAATAAAAGGGAAAATAGGGGATATTAGGATGGTTAGCCAACTTCTGCTTGGAAATTGGCTGGGTGTTGGTTTACCCATGGGAGTTAGTAAATTGTTGCCCTTACCTCACTGGTTTTGTTCTCTCTTCTTCCACTTATTCTTCACTTAAACTTTTTTAACATTTTGACTCCCAGGCTTTTTTTATTTTATTCTTCCTTCTTTCTTTCCCTTTCCCACTTGGGGTGGGAGGGAATAAACAAGAAGCTGTGTGGTGCTTAGCTGCCCAACACAGTAAACCCACAACAATATTTAGTGAACAGCATTTTCATTACCTTACAAAAACCTAATCTCCTTTTGATGACAGGCTTTTCATGAGGGGAGACTGAGAGTGTAATAATTCTTTATGTGTAGAGATGTATATATTTTAAAAATGAATATGAAATGTTGACTAAATATAAACTGATTTTCCCTTAGGATATAACAAAAATACTTTTTTCCAAGGATAAAATGTGCCATTTGTAGAACTTTTGAAGACAAAGTAGTAAAATGCCTAATTTACTGACATAACACACTTTTCTTTCCTCTCTTTGGTTTTACTTTTAAAGTTTATTATTTTTTTTGACAATGGAGAAGCATGAACATGCTTGCCCTGTTATCTTAGGTAAAACTATATAATATTGTAACATATACTGTAGAAAAAAATATTTTAAATTCATGAACTTTAACGGATTAACTCTCAACTTCCTGATTTTATTTTTCTGTTTGTTTGGTACTATTTACTCAACAAAAAAATAAATGAATGGAGACATATCAGTGAAAAACAGTTATAACAATCTCTCTACAAAGTAATTTAAAATCAGGAGGGAAGTATTTGATACATGTACAGAAATGACATCCTGCTCAAACTGCAAAATCAGTAGCTGCTAAGGAAGGGAAAGTAATGACAAATGAGACACATCAAGGAAAAATCTGCCATTCCAGAAGAGATAAAATGTACACTGACTTGAGTGAAGGTTTTGCTTCACTCTAGATTGCATCATTACTTTCTACAAACATTGCTGAGAGGCTGTTGAGATGCAGTAGTGGGGAAAGTTTGGGAACCGGTTAGCGCAGATCCTTTTTTCATTAGTGAAACTATCCCTGCTCATAGTGAGATTGCACGACAATCTTTTCAGTAATGGAAATTAACAGCCTTCTAAAGTTTCAGAGGGCTGTTTGTTTTTTTGTTGTTTTTTTTTCGTTTGCTTTAATCTAAGCAGTCCCATCTCTCAGTTCTATGTTACAGAAATAGGGGTTGTCTCACTATATTCCTTCAGCACCAATGCAATTTTTCCACATATTTTGAAATTTAAAGGACACAAAATTTTGTCTAATTCCAAAGTAAATAACAGAGTTAAACATTCTTTTCAATATGACTGTTGGTATGGAAGAGGAATATGGAAACACAAGAGATGACAGAGGAATTAGTAATTAAGATAACACAATTCAAAGAATGCAGAGTAGCCAAAATATGAGAAAGCTTACCAAGAAAGCTTTGTAGCCTAACATGCAGAATAAAGTTTAGCATAGTGGAAAAAAAAGTTAATTGAAACATTTGACAATTGTGGCTGTTGTATTCATTTTGTGAATATTTAATCATTTCCCCTCTAGTCATGTCATTTCTGCTGCTTTCCCACAAAGCTAATACTTCCCAAATTTCCTTTAAGGAGGTTTCTTATCATCTTCCATTGACATAATGTTTTCCCCTTTCATTATCCTGTGTATCTTAGGCTACAAAACAAGTCATTCTTTTCTATAATGGAATGCCTCACCATTAGATTTAATTCACCTGAGAGGAACTGTCGTTGCACAAAGATCATAATCCGATTTGAGTCCTATCATGCATTTCAGTTGGTGTTTTATTTGCATAGAGAGGAAATCTCTTTTTTTTTTTTTTTTTATGAGCAAAGACTTTTCCTCTGTCTCCTTCCTACATGGCAGCTGCTATTCAGTAATTTATATGCATGTCCTGATGGCAGATTTTTTGCAAAGTAACATCCTGCAGTTACATGGAAAATATTATTACCACAATATTAAGGAGAATAACAACAGGAGGACTGAACCTGCTTTGCATATTGCTGGGAGGGGAAGGTAAATTTAAAATCATATATTCGTTCTGTTTCCTATGCCCCATTAAGAGAAGAGATTATTTAATTGACTAGTATTTTTAACCTTACTAATATTTATTCTCATCCAGTTGCTTGGAGTACATATTATTTAGACTTATAAATTACATGACTCCAGACAATTCTGCTATTTAGCTTGCTATCTTTTGTTTCTCTCTTCCAATTTTAGTACCAACAGCATATTGAACTCAGCTGTCCTCACAGTACAGAAACATTACAGAAAGAGAAACTAACTTCATTTCTTGTCCAGAAACCTCATAAGACAAAGAAATATAAGGGAACAGTAGTAATTCTCCTTGAAGCCAGACCCAAGTGAAATTTCCTAGGATACTGAGTTGACCTCTTATTTCAATTTTTCATCATTGCTGTACAATTTTGGCAAAAGTAACCCCTCAGACTACATAAAAGTGTTTTATGGAAGACAGTCTGAGAATCACTGTCCTAGATTACTGGCAAATGACAAATTCATGCAATTTGAGAATTCTATTTCCTTAGAGAACTTTCTGCTCTTTCTTCATTTTTTTAATTTGTCATTTTAGTCCTAAACCAGTTGTTATATATATCTTATTTTTTTTGTAAAATTTTTTTTTTTTGTAAATTTTTTTTTTTCCAGTGTATTCTTACTTTCAGTTCAAGGGATCACTATTCCCTTCCCAAACAGATCCTAGACAGAGCAAGAAACATTTCAGAAACGTTTATACACAATTTTTTATCTATGGTAGAACTGAAATCAAGAACTGACAGTTTTCTGATCCTTGTGCTTTTTAACGTAGATCAAGCCTGATGAAAACCTAACCGGAACATTAGTACTTAGGTGAACAGCGTAAGTAGTGATAGGCAGAGGAAACCAGAGGATGACTTTTAAGTAACAAGGAAGTGTTTTAAATATGATGACATCAAAGCGAAATGCAGGGGGAAAAAGTAAAGTAACATAGCCTAATCAAAATCATGTCAATAGATTTGGAAACAGAAATCTAGAAATTTTTCAGATCTCTTATCACCTGCCAAATAATAATAAAAAAAAAAAAAGAAAAGAGACAAAGAACGTGAACTCTGGGAATGTGCACCTCCCACTACACATCCTGCAGACCTGATCAAGCACACATTCTAATTTCAATTCTATCCATCATGTAGTGAAGCTTTCTTCAGGCCTCTTAAAAGCTCTCTCTCCCATGAAATTTTCATACAAGTAAGAGGAAGACAGGAAATGAAGTGGGATCTTGGCTTCCCTCTAAAAAATAAAACAAACCAGAAAACATCGATCAGTCACACAGTTGAGAACACACATTTCTGAATCCTGTAATTCAGAACTACAGTGATGGAATCATTTCAGCAAATGAAGGAGGCAGTTTTGCTTCTATCAGACACAACTCAAGAAAGGTCAATGCTCTAATCTCTGTAGAATCGCTGACAATAAATAAAAAAAATAATACTGAAACTCAAACCTTGTTATATTTCTCTTTGGATTTCTGCTTCCTTTATTTGGAAGTCCAAATAGCAGCTCTTTTTTAAGTTTTAGAAATTTGAAAGAAAAAGATACACCAATTAATCACCTATATATCTATATAAAGAATCTATTTGACTTTATGCTGCTACTCTGCCAAGTATCTCTTCTCAAGATCTATTTTCATCATGATAGTTAAAGTGAACTAGTTGCACAGTAGTAGAGACTAGAATATTAATAGATGACTTGAAATCACTGGTTTAGGTCATAAAGTTATGAAATTATCTCTTTTTATTGTTATTCTAGTTCTCTCTCCCAGATCCATTTTATTTATTTTCTACCCTATTTGTTTTCAGACAAGACCACAACATAATCCCATTTCAGAATTTTTTGGTTACCAATAGAATCCAAATCTAATTTAAAACCAAGACTCTATAGACCAAAATTAGACTGATCAACTCAAAGTTACAAGCATTACTACTTCCTCTTCAAGGGCATTGTTCTTATGTTATTTCTTAATCAGAATCATGGTTACAACGACAAAAGAAACTGCAAAAAGCAGAAAAAGATGATAG
>VWZK01007631.1:0-38342 GCA_013396935.1 Baryphthengus martii | reverse complement strand
TTTTTTTTTTTTTTAAAAAATAAGGAACACTCACAGCAACAAATGCTCCCCAGAACAATAAAAAGGTGCAAGATGAAAGCCTAAGAGCAGATAATCACAGAACAGAAGGCACAGCTAACATTATGCATAATATTTGCTTACAGGGAAAATATTTCCCCGTGACCAAAATAGCTAAAAGTGTCTGCATCAGAGTCAAAGCTCCTTTAATCTTATTCCAAAAGATTTTAGAAAAAAAGATACATGGCATCTTTAAGAAGTGAATGCTTGAACTCTCCATTGAGGTCAGGTATTCTCCTTTGGCATACTCAACAATCGTGATACTCTGAAGTGTCAGTCTGGCTGGGAATAGATAAAAACTGTACGTAAAATAGATTAGCAGCTCAGCATGACACTCGTTAAAGTATCGATAAGTTTCTTACTTTGCATTTTGATGGATTAAAATTAAAAACATATACCAAGCTTCAGACATTTTTATTGGAATAAAATTTGTTGGTAACAGGGGCCCACAATGCATTTATATATCTAAACTTTCTTTCCTCCTCTTGATCGGTTCTGATTAAAAATAGCACAGATCTATTGCTCTTGTTGGAAGACACAATTTTCAACGACATCTAGAAATACATGTCTTCATGCTTTTAAGAGAAGCCTTAGATCTTTCAAGAAGTGATTTTACTACAAAATATCACCCTTGGGCTCTTTGTAGGACAGTATGGCCATTAATAATGCTTTGTTATTGCATATGATATGATTTACGCTTAACTCTAATGACTTAGAATCCATTTTACTTTTTTTTTTTTTTTTTGGCACTATGAGCAAATTAGCTCTGTTTTCCTGGCACAATTAGTTGCAAGTCCTTCATTTTCATTCTGCTGAAAACTGAAGGACAAATCAGTGATAACAGAATCACTGGGTAGCACTTGGGTAGTCAGCTAAGATTGTTGTCTAGGAGCAATTTATCATGTAAATGGTGTCCGCTTTGTTTTATGGAAATCTGAAAACAGCTTTCTGCATGATTGAAGCCTTTGTCAATGAAACCCCCTTCAAAATGTGACAAATGTTTCTTATCTCTGGGAGATGCTGAAAGGACCTAAGTGATAAAAACTATATATACACTTACTATTTTTATTCAGGGTATACACATATATAACATTCTGAGGATTTAGCAGCCCTGCGAGAAATACAAGATTTTCTCTGTATTGAATCAATTCTATTTGAGGGGGAAATAAAACCCATTCCCAAGGATTCAAAAAACATTCTTTGTTTTACACCCATGCTATGTATAAATATTAATTACCATCATCATAAATAAACAAAACACAGTACGCAGTGGTTTCCCAGAGAAAAATGAAGTGTATTACAGATGATTTCCAAGCCTTTTTGGAACGTGAACTGTATGCTTATTAATTGTCACATTTGTCACACACCTATGTATGTCAACGAAGCCACTTTAAGGGCCTCATTATTTCCCAGACCTCCTCCTTCCCATTCTGCCAATCTGCAGTCATTTTCCACCCCATGTCATGGCTACATTTCAGCTCCCACAGGTGAATTAGGAGATATATTCTGCTGTGAATAAGTGACATCAAGATGGGACTTTACATACTTTATAACGTAGACTTGGACTTTTTTTTTTTTCTCCTCATGAAATTGAAGGTACTCTGAAGTAGATATTTTAAAATATGTTTAGCTGATTGTTCATTTAAAGAAATATTCTTAAACTATCTGGGATAAAACCAATTTACTCATAAGGTGAGTACGAGAGTAACATGAAAACCAGTTTCTAAGAACAGTGGCTTCCAACACAAACATAACTTAGCACGTGATGCTCTGGAAGTAACAGGAATTTCCCAACTTCTACAATACAGAAGAGGCAAAGCATTGATTTTCAACACTGGCTACCATTCTGAAACATAAGTGGGTTCCATCAGCAAATGAAAGATGGCTTTAAGTATCCATTCACTTTGTGACTGCTTGAAGAAACCAAGATTCACAAAAAGACCTATTTTTTATTTTGCACCTATTTGCTTAACCTATGAAAAAGCATTAATATCCTACTGAGGATAGAACATAAAGCTCACAATAAGTCTGAATTTATCCTTTTTACTCAGCTTTCCTGAAGTTCTTCGGTCTCTCAACTTCCTAAGATGATTTTGGCATTCAAGGAGATATTTGATTTAGAGTGTGTACTGCGTGTACACACACACAGAGATACACCTCCTCCCCACAGAGAATGGGACAACATTCACTGTTGTGGTTGAGTTTGGTTTTGTTTGTTTGTTTTGGTGGTTTTTTTTTGTTTTTGCTTTTTTTTGCTGCTCCCTACAGCAAGTAGGGAGTCTTCTCTGGGGTATTTTTGAGCCACCAAAACCTGTTGTAGCAGCAAGAAAAATACCCAATATGTCCCTTCTTTTTCACCAGAAATCTCAGAAACAGGAGCAGTCTTACCCAGACATAGACGTTAGCAGCATTAACCCCTACCTCTCAGCAAGATCTTTGGACAGTCCTAAGTTACTCATGTCAATGGCATAATATAGATGTTGGATTATTTCCTCCCTGAGAAAGAAGTCAAAGTGAGTCCTGCCTACACATGTCTAAAAACCTAGATGAAATTTATCGCGATTCTCATAAAATTCTTCCTCTTAGAAACAATGGCATACAATATTCTGATAGTATCTTTCAATTGTTGACCTTTCTGAACTTGTAGTACGAGAATGACAACCTTAAACTATCTGCAGAGAAAAGTAATTTTCATTTTTTTTCATGAGCAGTATGCAGAAGGCCAGTAAACCAGATTGCTTTCACCTAAAAGATGTTGGAGACAATTCATTTGGTACTGATATTTCTATTTCAGCAAGAAGAAGAGAACAGAGGGAGTAAGTGAAACAAGGAGAAAAGTAAGAGAAGAAAAAAGTCTGAACTGCTACCTCTGTAAAGTCATTACAAAACTCTTCCGTTAGCACTGGTGACATTCAAAGTTGTTCAGAAATTTGTGTTGTCACAGATTTAAGTGGGTAAGATTTCTGTGTTGCAACCACGTTGACTTGAAAAAACAAACAAGCAAGCAACCTACACACTCTACCTGGTACAACTTGATCTGGGTAACCAAAACCCAGCTGTTGTAGTAACAATATTTGGTACCCTGAAATTCTTAGTCTTACCAGCAGCGTTCATTATCTCCCCTGGTTTGCAGCCACATCATCCTTTCTACATAACCTGCAGATTAATGTTGGTTGATCTGAAATCTACCAAATGGGCAGAAATATTTGGTTACTGACGCTCCAGAGTGAACTGACGAAGCCAAATCATGTGCTTCTTTACATATTTACATCTATTGGTTACAGACATCCTGGAATTCATCTTTATGAACCATCTTTGGATTTGGTACTTTTAATTTTGAGAACATGGGATGAGCCAAAACAAGTGAAAGAAACAACACTGAGAAGTTATTTCTAATCCGATATCTGCTTTCCTTTGCTTCTGAATTCTGTCATTGCACTTATGATGAAGCATGATACAGGTAGCAGATTTTAGTCACGTGAAATCACAGAAGTCCTACAATTTTTAACATTTAATCATTTTCCTTCAAACCATCTTCTAAGCTCAATTTGTTTTTTATGTGGTTCTGGAACACACAACTTTTGTACAGACTCATCTTTGCTATTATTTTTCTTTTCAGACTCAGTGTTAGGCTTCATTTAAATTTTTTTTTTTCCCCTCAGCTTCCAATACATTCAAGTTTGATAAAACCTAATGAGCTCAAAGGCAGTCAGATTAAAGTGTGCATTTTTGACATAAGCAATCTTCTTTAATAGAAGGCACTTTTATTACCAACTTTGCATTCACTTTCTGGGCAAGAAGAGAAAGTAATTTTAATTTCAATGGATCTGGATTTTAATGGTGCTTTCTAAAGCTTTACCAAATCTCCATTGGCCTGATAAATCTGGTTCAAAAGGTTCATAGCAATGAAGTCCCAGGTGGACTTTAAAATTTGCCTGGATTACATAGTAGGCAGTAAGAATATTTTTGTATTTTCTTTAACATTTTAGCAGAGATTTGATTTCTCCCCTCAGGGTGTGCTCAAATAAAGAGTCTAGGTGATAGGTTATGAGTTATCAGGGACAGGATTTCTAGCTCAAATTGAAAATAATGGTGGACAAAGGCTGCTCAGGTAATTGAGTGTCTATGCCAGCAGCTGTATTCTGCTCAACCTTCATCAGACTGATAGTATCTCCAGATAAACCCTCTTAGTAAACCATTTTCATAATTTCGAGCCCATCTGCACTAAGAAGGGCCTGGTAGCCAGCTGAAATAATTTTTTATTAATCTGAATGCTCTTTTTCCAGTAAAATTTCAAGTTATGAGAGAAAGAAAAATGCTTTAGAACAATTCAGTTATAAAATATTCCTTAATAACACTAAAAGATAGACTTAACACGTGCTATCAGGTAACTGTCAGGGGAATATTACCACAGAACAACTTGGTTTTAATTTCAAAGAAAATAGGAGTTAATTAAACCTTTAAAGAACAAAATATAATAGGTTTTGATTAATAATAAAACCATATTTTTTTCAAGTTTTATTATTCGTCCACCAAGCTTTATTCCAAATATTACTTATCTGATGGAAGCTCCAGGGAAAAATGAAGATATATAGAGATATACATATAGCCAAAATCTTTCTGTATCAAACACTACAGCAACATTGCTTTATTTGAAAGGCTCTGTTGTTCTTAACATGAGCAGATAAACTCACAGAAGCTGCCTCAAGCAAATTTTAAGTAAACACTGAATACTTCCACACTTTTAACCAGCAAAAACAAAGCCTGGAAAGTCTGATTTATTTAAAGAAAAAGATCAGTTGGTGTTTCTTTGGTCTCTTGTTTACAAATTTAAATAATGATAATAAAATACATCTCAGAGATCTGTAGCCTGTTAAAAATGTTATTTCTCTTTTATTTAGAATTAAAATGCCAGCCCCTGCCCTCTACAAGAAGAAAAACACACAACAACCAAACAACTCCCTCCTCCAAACCTTATTATATTCCATTACTACTAAAAGGGAAAATAAAATCAGGGAAAAAAAATTCCTATGTTTTTCCCTGAAGATTTTTTTTGCAAGTGTACTAGTTGAGGTAGAAAGATAAAACTTACAACTTAAGAGAGAAAATATTATTATGCTATTTCATAAAAGCATAGAGTCTTCACTTGACAAATTTTGTTTGGTTGAAAATGCAGAAGAGGAGACTGAGTTTAAGTCATTCCATGTGAAAGTTTTTTTGTATATCACATATACTTGGAGAAACAAAGACACAAAAAAATCTCTGCTTTTAGAGTTTCCTATGTTTTAAATGCACTAAAAACCTTTTAATACATTATGTCAAAAAGAAGAGATCATAAAGTGATGTTTCTTTTAGCACAAAGGAAGACATAATCAGCTCAGTGACTCCGTTTTTGAAATTAGAAGACAACAACTTTACGACCTAGTCTAACCTCCACTGTAATGCTGATAAGATTTCAGACTGTAATTCCTTTGTCATATACGTGACTTCTGTTTTCTGTACTATGAAGCACCTCTAGGTTTAGTGCATAGATCCCAGAAGAGTCACACATAAACATAAATATATTGTAGGCTTAAAATCTGATCTCTAGGTTTCTTTCAAGGTACACAGCAGAACTGGAAAGTAAGAGATGACTGCTTTTCCATTGCAGAAACTATCATCTTTAGTCATGAACGGAAACACAGCGCGGCAGACATTCAATTTTCAGTAACTATACAATTTACTGTTCAGTATTTTTTTAAATGAAAAAAAATTGAATTGCACTGGCAAAAATAAAACCTGCAGTATCTTTCCCTCTTTCTTTTAATTTGTGATGGCTGTAAGATCTTTAAACTGCCTAGTGAAAACTTTAAGGGAATACAATTTATGGCTAAAGGAAAAGAGAAGTACAGTAAGTAAATAGTGAAATGATATCAGTGTCCTATTTATATAAAGTTGTTCACATTTGTACATAATATTTATTATTTTCTCCTGTATTTCTAAAAGATGCCAAGATCAGAAAACCCAAGGTAGTCGGAATTTTATAAATATGTTGAAAGGACAACTGTAGAGCCTACTGAAACTACAGAAAAGAGTCAGAGAATGTGAGGGTTAGAAATTGTTGTAGATCACACCTTAGAGAGCAGTAAAAAGGTGGCGAATTGAACTCGTGATATTCTAAGCCACACTCCCCGGCCCTACTCATTGTGTCTGCTTAAATTTAAACCAATTAGTCTTTCCTAATTTCAAAGAACACTGTTGCTGCTTAGAACACACAGAAATATGGAGAACACATTAAAATTAAAGTATTAGGCTTTAGTCTTAGTTCTACGACAATTAATGCTTTGCAGCTTTAGAATTTCATTACAGTATATTAACCAAGCCGTAAAAATACAAATTAGGTCTTTAGTCTAGAAAAAACACTTTCTAAAATTATTTTAATAGTAATAAATTTCCTGTCCACGGTGTTTTAATTACATCTCCTAAATTACATGAATCTGTCTTATTCAACCTTCACGCTTGTGTTTATTTCTATTTAATTCTTAAATAAAACTCCTGCATACACAGAAATGGCCTGCACGGGATAACATCACTCTTCATAGTACAGGCACTGTCCTATCAGGAAGTCAGGACAATGCTTCATATTTATTGTGATGAATAGGACAACATATTTATCATTACAAAGGTCACAGTTTTTGCCAAGCAATCTTTATCCCTCAGCCTGACAGATTGGCCAGTGAAGACTATAACTTGAGACAGCATTGCACTTTCCAAATGATGCTCAATACTGAGATAATAAAGTGATATGCGAGCAGAGCACAGGCAGGTCTGCGAGGCAGCGGGAAAAATCGAAACAGGCTGTGGAAAGAGCAGAAGGTATTAAGAAAAGATGAGAGTATCGGAAGAGGTGCAAAAGGTAGGGAGGTGACGCCAACATTAGTAAATAAGTCTGGGGAGATGCACAAAACAAGACAGTTTTCCAAACAACACACCCACACGCTGCAGATCCTGATGAGTGTGCAGAATTAGGAGCTGTAGTTGAGGGAAATATCTACTATGCGGGCACTAATCACAGTCAGCATTCAGAAAGATTCAATTTATACGATGCTTCGAGAAAAAGATTTATCCAACTCCTGGGGAAAAAGTCAGAAAAGATCTGCAATGACAGCTCTGTCATAGACTTATCCTCACCTGTCTATTATCACTCAAATATCAAAAATAATAAACATTACCAAGGAATTCCAAATGATCATGCTTAGAAACATGAACAAAATACCCATAAAATACACGGTATTAAACTCTTAACTGCTTAAGCGTATTGCACGCACACGTGGAAGTACCGAAAACATTAAGCTGAGGAAGTATTAATTTGTTAAAATAAAACAGCGCTTCAGGTCAACTGCCCCTTAGCTACACTGCAAGTGCACGTCTAGAAGACTTACCTCAACTCAAAATTCAGTAGCCAGCAGTGAGCACTCCTGGCATAGCTTAGAAAAGGTAAAAGTATCACTGTAAAAAACCTGCCAGCCTCACATTAACTTAACAGAGAGTTCTCACCCAGTTAGCACGTCTCAGAAAAGGAGAAGTATTTAATAGCTGAGGTGCAGCAGCCATCTAAAATGCTTAAATATTTCAAGAACTCAACTGCTCTATTTTAGATGCTGTGTTAATTAATGGCTTGGTTTTCTTCCCTCCGTTTTACAGCTATATTTCTGCTACTTCCCTCTTGGGTTACACTGCAGGCTCCAAACACCACTTTTCAATAGCAGGTACCCTAATCACCTTAATGGTACAGGATAAGCCTGAAATACCATCATGCAGCTGGTACAAGAGAAAAGGGATTTTTGGGGGATTAGCTTGGATAATGCTACAGGATCCACTACTGGGAGAAATCCACTGTTTCCTAACACAGACAAGAGCTCCTCAAACTCTGTCCACTCGGGACTTCAATAATTTGCTACAGCCTAATGGACAGGAGATGGAGCCTGGTGAAACTCCTAAAAAAACCCACCACAAACTCCTAAAAATCCAAGAAAAGCCGCAGAAAAAACAACAGTCACACTGTAATATGGAGAGTAGCTCCTACTCTCCATAGCTAAGAAGTAACACAAGCACAGGACCGTCCTTCAAAGACTTTTTAATTTTTTTAATTTTTTTTTTTTTATGAACACTGATTTTGGTGAGGTTAAGTGTTAAAGTGAATTGCTGTCAGCAATTCATACATCAAGGAGAGTCCCCCCAACCTTTCCTTGTTCAGCACACAGGCATTGTGCACTCCAGTCTTGGCAAGAGATTCAGTTCAGCTGTAAAGGCACCATTAACATACAAACTTAAAAAATATTTATTCATAAACACACACCATATAAGTAACACTCTCAGACATGAACAATTCCCTAGTTAAATAAAACTACTTCATGGCTTGCTGAGCCTGCCACTGCGTCAGTCATGCGTATCTGTGTCAATCAAAGCAGGTCAAGGACCTGAGTGCACTTTGGGGGATCTGCCTTCCCACTTCACTTTGGCTGACAATTGATTTGCAAGGTACATTTTGCCTCTCCCGCATATCAAGACTGCGTGTTACATTAGAGAATGAACAGAATGGATTTATGATTTCGACACTACAAAGGCAAAAAAGAATGGAGTAGAAGAATTTGGTGAGAAAGATCAGCATAATTAGGACTTTCAGATCTCTCTCGTTACAGGGAAAGATGTTCATTATCCTAGGATATTTAACAAAAGAAAAAATATCATAAATGTATGAGAAATGGTTAGTTCTATATGAAATAATGATAGAATTTACTAGAACTATTTAAAATACTTTCTTTTCAGGTTCTAATGACAAAATAAGGAACTTTATGTTAAAAGAGATATTTATAGAAAACTTAATTCACCACAGGTTTGGACTCCAGACCTTGATGACTCAGTAATTATCTAAACAAGTGCTCTTCACAGGGAAATAAGTTTAAATCATGGCTGTACTAAAATCATCAGCTAAAGATAGATGCAACTTGCACTCAGATTTAACAGTTACCAAGCATCAGAAGATAGTCCATCCTTTTTTCCATGCTCAGCTGGAAACTCTCTCCCCTGCCTGAAGAGAAACATTTTCCGTTTTTATACATGTTTACTCTCACCTGTCAGCATGACTCAGCCAGAGCCTTGCAGGTTTTAACACCTCAGGTTTGTGTTTCTTCTGAAAAAACTCAAGTCTTTCATACAAACAAACAAAACCAGAGATGAATTGCTGAGTTTAACGGAAAAAGAACATTCTGATTTGATAGCCTTTTACTTCTCTCTCCATTTATTTTGCACCAGGTAAGTGACTGTGTAAGGTTGAGGGCAATGGCAGGCTAGCCCATTTGGCACTGATGAATTTGTATTATCTCAGGAAAAGTAGTAAGCAATTGACCTTGCAAAGAAAGAAAGAAAGAGAAGTTCTTTCTGGTTTATTTATTTAGATATTTTTAATATTTTTGATTTATGCACAGTGTGGTCCACCTAAAAGGTCTTCTCGGAAACAAATGGGGGCTTACAATCAGCTAGAATAAGCTAGCAGTACCCAGCAGATAGATTCAATCACCAGCAGAAAAAAAAAAAATAAAATAAAATTCTAGCTATCCTCAGAATTTTGATAAGTTGTATTTTGCTATCATTCCAGAATCAATTGTCTTATTTATTCAGAAAACAAACAGCTATTTATGAAATCCCTCCTATATTTATTATTGTTCCTTTGTTGTAAGATTTCATTTTCCTGTAGAATTTATTCTTGTGCATAAGAAACATGAGTGATGGAACAGTTCAGATCAGACCTGTAAATGCAGTGTATTTATATAAACGCAAGCACAAATGTGCAAAAAAATCAAATGACAGTTTGTCCAGAAGATAAATCAGTGTGGACCTCTTCAGAGGAAGACAGAGAATTTCACAAGGAGGCAATTATTTTTTGTCTTTCCTTATGGAACTCACACTTGAAGTACAATCTCCAAAAAATATTTGTTTAATGGTATAAAAAAAATTACTTAGAACTCTTTTTAACATGTTTTTGATATATTTCACCTATTCCTTACCTAAAGGTTAGCTAAACATCAGTGAACATCTTCTATAGATAGTCATTAAATAGAGAATACAGTGATATCATATATAATAATAACTCTTCCTATTTTCTTATCTACTGTATCCTTGGTCCCCTCCAAATCTACATAACAAGCAAATCAGGATAATAAATCCAGCGAAATGTTCAAAACAAAATCAAAGACTAAAAGTATCAAAATAAAAGAAAGAAAACCTTATACAGTATGTGATATGGTACAAGAAGAACTAAAATACATGGTATGTTTTCCAGTAAGCCTCAATTTGAAAAAAGGCACATGATTTTAAAAGGGGCACAAATTTCTCACCTCCTACAGACACACAAGTACGCAAGGCTTTATCATCTTAATCCCTTGGTTATGTCCTGGTCAGTGATTTTTAATTGTATAAAAGTAACAATTCATTTGATCAAACAACCTCAGATAGCACTATCCTGAGCTAAAGGGGAAAGTCTAAAGACAGGGAAGGAAATAAGAAAGAAAATACCAAATATTTTGTTTGCAACACATTCCTGATACAAACACAACTTTGTTTTTATCATCTCTGATGTAGACAAGTCATTAATCCTACAGGGAGCACGTTTCTAAAGTGTTTTCCCCTCATCCTCATGTACTTATTCTACTTAAAACCCATGGAAATATGTAGAAATCAGTGACATTTCAAGATGGTTATTGCTCACAGCTGTATACTTTACATAAGGTAGGTTTTAATAATTTAAAAATTCATTACCTGGACTGATGACTTCAAATTCTTTCATGGAACGCAGACACACAAAAACCCAAACAAAAAACTCAGTGCCCCAAAACCACCCAAACCAAAACACCACAACTCAAAAATCCAAGAATCAGAAGACATAAGTGATAGGGAAGAACATTGCAATTTCCCAACAATCCCAAAATAATCTTATAAATATCTATTTGCCTAAATTATTGAACTTCTTCTGCCCTCATCTTCTTTCTCAAAAAAGATACAGAAATATTAGGACAAATGAAGGAAGAATGTAAAATAGTATCTATTCATCACGGATCGCCTACACAGGAGAACTATGAATAGGAGGATGAAAGACACAGGGAGGTATTTAGATCATTTCTCTGTACCTGTTAAGTGTTACAACTTTTAAATGGCACTGCCTTGAATCCTCATTCCCTCTCCCTTTCAGAAAGAAGCCAGAGCAAGAAACACACAACATCTAAACATCTGAGTCCTGAGAAAGGGAAAAAGAGAGGAACCAAACTCAAACAACAGCATACAAAGATGCAAGAAAACAACATTAGCACCCCGGAGAACATCAATCATGTACCTGACCATCAGCAAAAAATAACACATCTCCTCTGCTCCGTAAGTACCTGTCTCACTTCTTTATTATGGAACAGGCAAACTATTATTCTCAGGTCCTGGAGGCAAGGAACGAGACGGACAATGTATAACAGCCATCAAGGAAACGGGCTGAAATCTCATCCTCCTCCTGAAAGAGACTGCAAAACAATGAGAGCAAGCAGCTGCATCACCACTTCAGCTGTTCTTCATTCACACTAGGGCTTCAAGCTGTCTCTTTAAAGCCTTCTCTTACCATCTTGTATGCATCTGAAGGTTCCCAGGTGCTATGCTTTGAAGGTTTTTGAGGATTTCTTTCAATTTTTCTTCCCTCACCCTATATTATATCACTCTCAGAAACTGGAGTCTAGTCTCTAAGAAATACAGCTGATGTCTGGGCTGATTTACTGACCCTGAGGAAGAGGTTAAATTAACTTACAGATACTTATTGTTCCACTCCTAGGTAGGAAGGCCTCACTGCATTTAATGCTGGAAAGCTAAACCCTCCAGTGTTGCTCACTTAGTAAGTAAATTAGTGTTAGTCACTCTGGTTAATTAACTACATTGAATGCTAGGTGCTTGAGCTCTGTACAAAACTAGCTATTTGCCACAGATACAAGAAAGAAGCTGTTAACCTTCATGGTAACAAGGATTACTCTCAGCCACTTCAAGAAATCCCGCATCTCTAACCTGTTACCCAAAGTACTCCTTTCCTTCTTTCTCCCATCTACCAACTCTTTTAGGTATCTCTTCTGACACACTCAATGATTTGCTAGAAACATACAATTTATTAAACCAATAATTGGAGAATTGAATATGCTCTGTGTTTTCCAATGCCCAAACACTGCTAATTCTACTGATTAGTAGCTCCTCAGAGTGTCACGATAAACATACTGTGTTACCACATCATTTTTCACTGTGCAGTTAGTGTACAAGTATAAAAGTTCTGATCAAAACATCAGCGTAAATAACAAAGCAAAGCTAACAATACTGGAAGAATGCAATGACCGCGTGTCAATGAATGTTTAGGAATATCCCCAAGTGGTGCAGATACAACAGGGAATTAGCAGCATGCTTCCTTCTCTACAAAGCCACAGGAGATCAGTGCAAACAACGTGAGAGCAGCAGCGAGGATGAATTTCTAGGGGTGGAGGTTTTTCGTATGACCAGTGAAGGAACCACTTTAGAACCGACACATTCACTTCAAGTCATAAAAAGTTCTCTATTTCTAAATCTGTGGGTGTTAACGGTGGCTAGATTTGCAATTTGTTTTCCAAATACGGATAATTTACAGATGCAGCCTGACAAATTTTGATGTGACAAAATTATTTCTTAGTCCTGTGAGAGAAATGTAGGAATATCTTTACTGAAAAAGTTAGCAGTACACTTGCAAGAGAAACTGCAGGGAGAGACCCATGGTTTTGAGCACATTTCTTTAGCCCAGAGGAGTCTGGACAACAGCAATACCACTACAAGCATTAGAAATAAAGGCAATATATGAGACCAGTGTTACTAGCCTTAGATCTCCAAGGAGCAGAGAATTTTTTATAAACCGAGATTGTAACAAGCAATATGTGGCAGAAAACTTAAGTGTCAAAGGGCAAGGCATGGCTAATATCAAACACCAGAGATCCTCAAACCTTCAGCTTGAATTGAGAGTAAATCCACATAACACTCTAATCCAAAAAAAGAGAGTCAAATGGAATTGTGACAAAGCACAGCTCACACGGTAAGAATTTCAGTATCCCTGAATTGACTTCACTATGACTGGAAGACTGAAAAGTCACATTTTGGGCTACTACAGTCTCAGTTGTGACACCTCTGTATCATTTCAGAATTTCATCGCTGTAATTAAGAAATAAATATGAGGTCACCTGTGCATGACTGAATCAACAATAGAATCCCTTCTAATTTACAACAAAAGATAAAGTAAATTATGTGTTTGTTGTAGGTGACTGACTTACCAATAAAGCAAGCTTCCAGCCAGCAGCTTAGAGAAAAACAGAGAAAAGAATTAAAAATAGCCTCCCAGACAGGCTTTCTCTACCTCTCAGAAAAACACTGCACACTTACCTAATTGTGCATGGATATAACATAGTGTGTATTTGTGGGAAACTTCCTACCGTGACAACACAGTATCTCAGCTTCTGTTATGACGGTGCTAACTGAAAATTTTAATTTCTGGAAAAGAATTATCTCAATAAAATGTTTACAAATATTCCTATATTATCACCCTCAGTAATACACTCTATTTAAATCTATACAGAAAACTGGCAGGCAAATATGAAAATACCATTTTCCATCCCATTTGTTTCACTTCTTTTTACATCTGAACTCTTCTTTACAGGTCTGCTGTTTGCTGTACTGATTTATGGAGTCACAAGTGACAGAATTGTCCAGGTTACAGCTGAAGTTACACAGACAGCAATAAATCCATGAGCTAGCCAGAAGGTAAAACATGTGAGGAAGTGACAATCTGAGACCCCTTCTGGGTAGCTTTCCTAATAAGATCAAAATGTTAAAACTAAGATAAAGTTCACACATGTGGTGCATTTGTTCTTCTGCCTGTAAGATCGATTAAGCTTCACCTATGAAAAAATATTTTGCCAAGTGTTATATTCAAAGTTATATACACATAAATATATATATGCAAATCACATAGGGTTTTGACATTATATGCCATTAGCCTGAGTAAAATAGTTATCAGAGTGCATATGCTTTCCCCTTGTTAAATACATAAAGACCAGAGTTTGCCATTTTCTTCAGAAATTAAGAATTAAAATTCCCCCAAAATGTTCATTCAACTTAAAGCAATTTGTAAAAGTATTTTTAGTGAAAAGCACAACAGAGCCATCTGTACATACTGTTGGAGGTACATCCTCTATTTGCATTCTCAGGAAGTTCTCAGGAATTTGACTTTGCACCGTGAGGGACTTCATTTGGGAAAACCAGGTAGGACTGAACAGCTTTACAATTTGTGATTATTTTCCATGGAATTCACTGTAGAGAAATATCATACTCACAACTTGACTTACCATGGTGATATATTACCTGTCTAGTTTCTCATATACCCTGCTAATAGGCCAAAAAGTAGCAAAGCAAATGAACTGATTTTTTTATTCCTACAAATAGACACAGATAGAGATTTGGGAGCTTTGCAACATTACTAACACTGTAATCCTAGTATGAGTTGGCAGAGAATTTATGTGTCTGTAGGAGGGGCTTCTTTAATGCTAACTTAAATGTTAAAATAACTAACAAAATAAAACAAATTTAGTTATAAATTCCTTTTTTTTAGATGATGACAGAAGCAAATAGCAGAAGATAGACTGCAAGTAATCTAAAATAAAAGAAAACTGAATTAGCTAAATATTTTATCAAGTTAGTTGAAAGCTTAAGACAGTTATTTGCAAGTCCTGTTTCTCATTCCTGTCATTTCCAGTAATGTCTGGAAAAACATAGAAAAAACAGNNCCCCCCCTTTATTTTATTTTGTTTTCTGGCTACTGATTAAACTCACAAAACTCCTGATATTTTGCCTTTGGGCTTTGGCTGTGTTTGGTGAGAAATTGAGGTAAATTGACAGACAAATAATTTGTATTTTCTACAGATTTTGAAACGAGATTAAGAACATTGGTCTGCTTTACTGAAAAAAAAAAAAAAAAAGTTGTTTAGGGGACACACATAACAAGGCCACTGTGTGCAATCTCTTTCCCCTGTATTCCTTAGCATGCATGTGGAATTAGGGATGTAAAAGCTGCACGCTTGCCTGCTCCTGCTACTCCCTATCCATGTCTAACCTTGCTTTGAATCTACCGATAGTGTTTACTCTGCAACCTGCTGTAGCCACAAATTTCACAAGTTTACCACCCACTGAGAAAAAACCTTGTCTTTCTGTCTAATTTAATCATGTTTTCTAGTAGTTTCAGTGATTGTCCTCTGGTTTTAGTCCTGCGAAATGTGGTGAACCACAGTTTGTGTTTACCACTTTCCTGATTTTGTAAATCTTCATAGTATCCTCTCACAGTTTTCTTTTTCTCAACTAAAAAATTCCCCCCAAATGCTTCATTCAATAGCGTTAAACTAGGATGCTTGTGCACAAAAATGCTTGTAATTGCTAAGAATACAGACTCTTTTTTTTTTTAAGCTGAAAATACAGCTTTTTCTAATACAGTGAAATGCGGTGTCCAAAATGTTTTTAAATGAAGCTTAATTAAGCATTTCCAAACTCAAATCTTCTGAAATTACAGGGGGGTGAAAAGGAAATTAGCAAAGGGAGTTAAAAAGTTGATTCTCTTTCTGTAATTTGATTTTATTTAACTCATATGTTTTCTGGCTCACAGGACTGCAGAAACTTCCAAAACAGTCAGGTTTCTCTAGCTAAAGCTGGAGTGTTTTGCAATGCTCCACACAATCTTGGTTCCAGGATGCAGCCTGAATGTGGGGCTGTTTCATATTTCATCATCCCTTCGGACTTTTAATTTTGGCTCTACATTTGACTTGCCTACTGCATTTTCTCTGGTCGATTTTCCTCTATTTGATTTTGGCTTTCTTTCCCCTTTCACGTTAATTCTCTGCAGTGTCTCCTAAAAAAAAAATCCTTAAATTGAATTTTCTTTTTATATCAGAATGCATTTGAAACTTATTAGAATGAGTAGATAGTATTAAAAAAAAACCCCAACAGTAATGCACAAGAAACTGATAGCAACTTCATGAGCACACATCTATCGTAGGTTATTTGGTTTCATTTGGATCTCTAGTAGATAGGTACATTCCCTTTCGAAAAAAACCCAACACAACTGCATAGGACTAAAATCCATGACACCAGATAAGATAAGATGTCTCTGAGACACTCATCTGGAATGCTTCAGAGATTTTACCTGAAAAAAAGGAACTGTGCCTTAGTGGAATTGATCTCTGTCCCTCCTGTTTGGCTAGGCCCTAATGTCCTCTTTTTGGTTAGGAAATGCATCGGTCACATGAAAGTCGTTAGGATGCTTATGAGAAAGTAGTCAAGACTTAGAAGATCCGCTGGTTCGGGCTGGGACAGAGTTAATTTTCTTCATAGTAACTGGTATGGTGCTATGTGTTGGAATTATGACAAAAACAGTGCTGGTAACACCCCAATGTTTTAGCTGCCGCTGAACATGTTGTCACATTATCAAAGGCGTACCCCATTTCTCATCATGGCCTATCAGTGAGTAGGTTGGGGGTGCACAAGAAGTTGGGAAGGGACACAGCCGGGACAGCTGACCCCAACTGACCAAAGGGCTATTCCAGACCCTATGAAGTCATGCTCAGCATATAAGCCTGGGGGAAGAAGGAAGAGGGGGATGTTCATATTTTGTCTTCCCAAGTAACTGTTAGGCGCGATGGAGCCCGGCTTTCCTGGAGAAGGCTGAACACCTGCCTGCTAATGGGAAGTAGTGAAAGAATTCCTTGTTTTGCTTTGCTTGTGCACACGGCTTCTGCTTTACTCATTCAACTGTCTTTACCTCAACCCACAAGCTTTCTCACTTTTACTCTTCTGATTCTCTCCCTCATCCCGCCAAGGCTGGGAGTGAGTGAGCGGCTGTGTGGAGGTTAAATGCCAGCTGTGGTTTAACCCTGACAGAGAGAATTCCAACAATGCACAACTGGTAGAAACAACAACAACAAAAAATTGCAACAAGCCTAAGGACAGAAGAGAAAATCAAGATGAAAGTGCAAGGAAGGATCAAGAGAAAAATCTTCTTTATCCTACCCTCCTCCTTGCTGCTATGATGATCAGTAATAAAAAGGCTGAAAACAGCCCCCAGGGTTATTCTTTAGCCAAGAACCAAAATACAGATTATATATATCTGGCAGCTTTCAGCCTCCATTTCTTTAATGCAGATAGAGAAACACCATATGTTTTGTTCCAAGACTGAACGGACCATTTTTGTTTTGGATTCAATTTTTTTTCATCACCAATCCAAAACTTAATTAATCACAAAAGCTCTAATAATTACCCATTCAAGCTGTTCCTCTAAGACTGAACTAGGATTTCTGCTCCTGCATTTTAATTTTTCTTTAAATTCATAATAAAAAAAATATGACTTTTTCCTCTAAAAGATCTGCTTGAAATATAAAACGTATGGAGGAATTCTATGGTCCATGATATTCAGGAACTCTAATCTGATGATTGTGAGTACTCCAATTTCATAATTTATGACTCTCTGATTTATACATTGTGCTTTAATTACAGTGTCCACTGCTGCTCAACAAGAAAATCTGTAAAGCCTAGTAGTTTGATATTGCCTCCTACATCTGAACACACTCTTCTACTTTTGAATAGAATGAATAAATACTATCATGAGAAGAGGGCAAATTGTCCTTACATTGTGTAAGAAATGAAACCATTAGGAAAAACAACACCGAGTCTTCTCTGTTGCTTGTGATTTTTTTATTACTGAATGTTCTGTGTTTTTTTCCTAGAAACTACAAGTATCGTCTTTGACACACTCGTTAAATGTCTGATGTTGGTCCTTTACCTTATTTCAATCTATGTGTCAGAATGGTGGGTGCTTATTTTTACTGCTATCTTATTTTTACTGCTATCTTATTTTTACAGCTATTTTTATGCGTTTGGTTGTGGATGCCATTTTAAAGGAACATCCGTTTGCTGTTTTTATGGAGAGACAGCTTTGCTGTTCTTCCTGATTCAGGTATTTCATAAGAAAGGTAACATAGGTAATATCTAAGATACTATATTCATGTGAAAGAGTGTAGTTCAAGCACCTGACTTCATCCTATTGTCTCCAATCAAGGTTTTTGGAAAAGCACTAGTAACCACAAAACCATAGGCATTCATAGAACTATTTGGGAGAACATACACAATTCCGAGCTAGTGATTCCAACTACCGCTTAGACTGAAAAGACTGCAAACGATTTGTTTCCCTTTGTGTGAAAATACTGTAGTGACTCCTGGATGCTTTTGGACTCGGGTGCCTGAAGGGACAAGGCTTGTTTTCATTCTGCTGACAGAGAGAGAGTTAATTGACCAACAGGCAGTCAACAGACTTTCTGACAATATCACTAATCTCCAGCTTTAAGGTAACTTTTCTCAGGATGGAGGGATACTTCGGTCTTCACGCCAGTTAACTACTCCCTGGAACTGCCAAAAAGCATGACAATTAATGCCAGCTATGATGATATTTCTGATATAGTCACTATTCCTTTGGGAGCTGGATTGAGTACTTTATAATAATTTAATAAAGAAAAGTGAACAGGTGGTGGAAAGTTTTAGTCATGCCAATTTGTGTTGGTCTTTAACCAAGAACTTAATTGTCTTTTAATCCATTAACATTCACTTAAGCTATCCTTTGGGAAAAGATTTTGTCATTGCCTCAATTGTGAGGGAGTATCATTTAAGAAGGTGGAAGATATTTTCCCTACATCGTAGGGTAAAGAATGTTACCTAGATCTTTTCTAGCAGTAAGACTATCAGCTACATATATAGGATATAATATTTCTTAGGAAACACATTTTTCCTTTTCAGTGTGCCAGTATTGATGTTTTGAATTTGCCTAATTGCATTTAATCATACTTTATGAAACTTACATTGCATCACTTTTGATTTAGGAGTGGATTATCCTAGAAGCGTATTCTTTTGTCCTGAAAACACAAATTTATAATATGTATGTTGATGGTGCAAGTAGCTGTCATTATTTAAAAGTAACCATGTCATAATATAAAGAAGGCAAGACACTATGAATTTTTCAAAGAGGAATGCGAAATAAGGTTACTGTTTTATACCTGCAATTTAACTGAAATGATTGTGTTTTCTTTTAAACCAAAATGTCATCATTTGTCACTTTTTAATGCTTACATTTACTGTATCTGCAATAAAACCTTCTTTGGGTTTGTCAAGTTTAAGTAGAATAAAGAAATTACGTACATTTGACATCTTTAATAGGAAGGGATGAAATCAATAGAAATAAAAATGATAATTTGTGCAGTATAACACAAGTTATTGCATCAGCTTCATCAGTAAAATAGGATATCTTTATATACGGTCATCATCTGACTTTATTAAATCTACATCCATGATCTAAAGCTCTACTGAATTGTTGCAACGGTCATGCATATTTTAAATGTTTAAAAATGAAATTTGCCTTCACTAAGTCTCAGTCAATCATCCTCACTGCTAAAATAACTGGAAACTTTATTTGCTTGCACGTCACAGCATTTAAACAAGGAGAGGGGAAAAATTTTAAGGACTATGTGGAAGCCCTCTTACCTTGACTGATATGGAGTACAAGTATACTTCTAAGAACAGCAAATGTTAGTATACTGCAATGGGAAAGGAAATGAGCGTTATGAATTACTTTTTTTCAAAAAACAGATCATTTCCAGACTGGACATAAAAGTCCAAGAAATAACATGCCACCATCCGAAACAAGCAGCACTACATGAAATACTTTTTAAGTTTTTCTGATGAGCTGTAACACTCAAACTAAATGGGTAACATATATAGCTAACCCCATATTAAGTTAATTAAGGTAATTTGGTCAACTTGTCCTGCCATCTGTATGAAATCCTATGACAATAAGGTATAATGCAACACTACCACAGTAGTAAAGTAACTAAGGAAAGTAACTAATGTAGGATATTTTACAACCATTGAAAAATAGTTTTACCAACATCTGTAGTAGGGCAGTATTCGCTAGAATAATAATGTAAGAATTGTTACCCGGGACACAAGATTAGAAACGACAAATTAATTTGTAAATAAACTATTTTTCAATGTAGTAATTTGTTAAACGCATGGTAGAATTCCATCTCTTCTCATGTTCTTCCCCCTTCCCTCTTTTTTTTTGTTATTTTGGGTTGTTGTTTTTTTTTTTGAAAAAGTGGACTTATTTTTTGTTCTGCCAATTTTTCTTTTTACAAGTTAATGTTATAGCATTGTACATTGTTTTAAAACAAGAATAACAAGTTTGGGAAGAAAGTGTGTTAGTAGTGAGAATAGTGGCTTCAGAATAGCAAGACTCAGGTTAGAGTACATATTCCATAACACTCCTCTCATAGTTATTTAGAACACAAGACCTCTGCTGTCACTTGACTACCTGAAAGCTTTAAAAATCATGTAAATAAAATCCTGTTTCCCAGCAACTCTACTTACAAGTATGTATGTGGCATTTAATCTATAATTTACATTTAAAGTATTAATTTTCCTCATCTATTTTGTTTTACTGCCCCTTCTACCTCCTCCTTCTTCACCAAGCTCTTAAAACACTTAAACGAGACCACCAATGTATTCAGACTCCTTCTCTTTTGCTTCTCCTCCAGTCTTTTGTTGTATATGCACACGATAGGCATTGTAGATTTTGAAATGCTGATTCAGAAAGCCGATTATTTTTTCTTGCCTTCCAATTCTTCTGAATTTAGCTGTGTTACTGAAAGGAAATTGAGACGAGCAGACTTGAGTCTCTTTGCTGCGTGAAATGCTTTCCTCATTTCAGCAGACCAGAATATCTCCAACTATGCAGAGATGCTCCTCTCTGATGAGGTCTCCCCACTCTCCTGTGATGCTTAAGTAACTTAGATAATGAGAGGAGATAGGTAATTAAATTCCATATCATATAGCATATGCATAAAAGGTAACCATATTTTTATCTACGGATTCTTAATTCTGATGTTCCTAATCTTACTGGCTCCATATCTCAGACTTAATGTAGCATTGATATAGAAGTCTATATCCCTTCTCCATGCCTAAATACTACACTTTGTTTAAAATACCACTTTAGTATTTTTGTTCAGATTTTATTGCCTTCCTTTTTTCTCCCTCCCCCCTTGCTCTGGATACAAGAGACAAATGTATTAATATCTTGTGCTTAGAAGTTGGGTGTTTGTAAATAAAATAACAGAATATAATTTAACTTTAAATTATCTAAGTACCTGGATTCTGTCTTACATACCATCTGTCAGTGTCCCCCTGGGCCAATACATACAATTTCTCAAACAAAAATTAAACTCCCTTTACAGAAACAACAAGAGATTGTTCCTCGTCCTTGAACAGGCTATGCAACCACACTGTAGAGAAGTCTGTGAATATAGGCTCCCTTAGAATTAGGAAAAGTTGAATCCCTAAGTTTCAAATTGAATTAAACCCCACATTCCATATAAATTCTGTCTGCTACTGGACAACAAAGATCAGGTATTTTTTTTGTCATCTTCTACTTTCAGGATTTCGGTTTTTGTAAATCACTGGAATGTTTTCTTAGCAGAAATCCTTTCAGCAACGACAAAGATTTGGTTAAAAGGATCATAGAATCATTAAAGTTGGAAAAGACCTCTAAGATCATCAAGTCCAACCATCAACCCAACACTACCACGACCACTAAACCATATCCTGAAGTAGAATCATAGAATCATCAAGGTTATCACAGAATCATCAAGGTTATCATAGAATCATTAAGATTATCATCATTAAGGATGAGCTACATATCTTATCTGTTGCACGTTTACTCACTTGCTATTAACTACACCTTTCTACTACAGGGTAGTTAAGTTTATAAATTTATAATTCAGGTAATCATCTTCTCTATCACTTTTTAGATCTTGCACTATTTTAGACTCATCAGATTTAAACAAACAGAAAAATTACTACATCATTCAAATACAAGCTGGCTGTACCCAGACAAGAGTTGAGTAAGTTTCTGCTACTTCAGGAGGTAGTTCCAAATAGTTAAATACTCTCAAATACATACAGCATCCAGTACAACGTTTGGTTGAACAAATAAGGATGAAAAATCTCATTGAATTAATAAGTAGGACAGAGCAGGAAAAGTTTTCTTTCTGGGAGCTTCCTCAGCATGAGTAAAAAGGGTGAGCAGTCTGATAGCCTTATAGGTTAGCAAAGTTAATGCCCTTTCTTTCTTAAACTTTCTCTTTCACATTTCAGGCACATTAAGTCAAATTTTGCCCTCACATGCATCACTGAGCTCAACAGGAGACCTCCTTATGCTTCCAAGGGCAAAATTTGTCCTATACAACTTTTGGAAATTTTTTAATATATGACTTTACTCATATACTTTCTTTAAAATAGACTTTTTAATTTCTTTTTGAACACTCAACTTTTTCTATCATTAATCATTCATAGTTTATTGTGATCCCCTAAATTTAGATTCTAATCAGTTTTATCAAGAGCTACAATTAATAGCCTTTATTTAGCAACAAGAGTGCAAATAAAAGGGTAATAGAAAGCTTCCCTATCTTCCAAATGATTAACTGTTTTTAAAGTCTCATTTCCTCTACAGAAGAATATTTTCATATGCAAACCTTAACTTGCTTACAGTTCTTGAATGATCACTCACATTGCTATTTTGAAAGGACCACTTAATCAAAGTATATAAATACATCTTTTTGATCATATGAAGCAAGCTGTTTCCAGATGGAAAAGCTTAGAAATTCTTTTCTTTGAACTCAAAGTGACATTCAAAGACATTTTTGAAGAGAAGAGTGTAATAAATACCAAACTTACACATTTCTAAACAAACAGTGATGTCTGTCCTCTCTGGAACAAATGTATAACAGAAAATACATTTAAAATATCACTAATATTTTTGGGTTTTTATGCCTTGACACAGACAATTGATGCAGGGAGCTTTACTAAAGCAAACAAAATTAACTATCTCAGCTGTTTATGATCAACGTATGGGATGCTAATTTAAGATACCATTTTCTGTTTATAGGTTATCAAGTTTAACACAAAATAATTACATAATTTAATTTTGAGAAACGTATTCTGATAAATTTACATAACAAAACGCTCTCATTTGCTGCCCGTAACTCCTTTTTGAAAAATTACATACAGTGATAACAGATTTTTTTTTCAAAAAAACCCACTTTGCTGTGCATTATCATTTTGTTTAGCTGGATGTCTCACTTTTAGTTAGGTAAATAAGAATACATTTTAGTAGTTTTGCCAAAAGTGGGAGTTAAGACTCTGCTCATCACTGAATATATCAGCTTCTAGGCAAACGTAGTGAGCATCTTTTCTAAAGGTTGAGATTGGCACCGAAGGCTCATTTTGTAGCAGCAAGATACTTTAGGTAGACTGGATCTGCTTATTTGATCTTTAACAGTAACTCAGCAAAACCAGCTTAGCTTAAAAACATCTATGGCATTCTCCAACTGTTCCATATAACCAATATGCTATATGCTTGGTGAGCTCTAGCTTGGGTGTTCATCACGACAGCACATACTAATAAATAAGAAAAAAGCACCTTATCTTATGTTTTTATAAGACCTATTTTAGTCTTGCAGCAAAGAGTTGTCTATTATACTACATGAAACACATGGAGGGATTTTGGTAAATCTAATAGCAGAAAAAAACTTTTCAACCTCTATGATTTTCATAGCTTCATAGTTAAAAGAATAAAAAGAAAATTTCCAGGATGGTTTCTTCCTTGCAAAGGTGTATATTCTCCATGCAATCCCAGATGCTTTGCTACAAAGACTGTTCAGGGAAACAATACAAATATTTCTCAGGCAGGTCATCGTGTCTGTACTTGGCTATTGAGGCTTTCCTTCCCCTCAAAAAAAAAAATAAATAAAAGAGATAGGCAGTGAAAAGTCTTTTACCAGCTCATTAAACATTTTGTGAGCATCGAGAGCTACAAGTTGAATTCCTTAGAATAAGGCAAAAAATACATTTGGCTAAAGGGTTGTCTGGATATAAAAATATTTTCATTGCAAAGCTGCTGGTGCCAACAGAAAATGTGATTCCCGCTTTCACATACTCCGGTAGCTGTAAGGTATCACTGGCAAGACTGAAATAGGATAATGGGCTTAGAAAACAACGCTGTTTGGCTACAGAGACAGTTCCTGGAGTATTTTACGAAGTCTTTCACAGGGATCAGAACAGATAGGCAAATGCATTCAGCTGCAGGAGAGGGCTTGATGACATCTATTTTGCCAGAAAAGGAGTGCTATGTTCCGAAGAAATAGAGCACAAACTGACTGTCAGCTGGCAGAAGTGCTTTGGAGAACAACTTCACTAACTCTGAAATCAAGTTCAGATTTGATAGTCCTACTATGAACAGCACTTAGAGCTCAAAAGTGTCATGAGAATACTTGCTTTGCTGTGTCTTTATAGACTCCAAACTTTTAGGCTACCACAAGCCTACAAGATGACAGTTTGATTGCCAGCACTTTTCCTCCGTTTGGGAGTCATATATCAGCAGAATAAAAACTCATAGTAGGGACAGTAACTAAGTTAAGACCGTTCACATTCAGTATTCATCAGAAGTTAGCTCTCCTGTGCTACCTGTCTTCCACGACTTGTTTCTAAAAGCTTTAGTTTCTAGGGGGAAGAAAACCCCTCTATGCAATGTATTTGATGAGGCTGGGAAAGGGCAAATATTGAAGTAAGGGATTTGTTAAGCTTGCAATAGAAATCTAGAGTATCTCCAGAGCTCTTATTCAGCAGTTGAGAAGCAGTGTCTATTTCACTTGTTTTGAGTGGTTTAGGGTTTTTTTTGCAAATATTATCAAATACTCTATCAGAAATAATCCAAATATTGTACTAGATGTGTACAGTAACCCTGCATTCTGAGCTCTTAATCTTTCTCAGTTAGAATTATGTTTACACAGGAGCTCATTGTTGACATGGCTCTGATCCCATAGAAGTCAGTATAAATCCCACTATTGTTATACCAACAGAAATAATTTGAAAGCCCACCCTTAATTATTTTATTGTTATTATGTATCAAGATTCAAGACATGAATATTGATTTGGATGAGGTAAGAATCATTATTATAGCCCAGTACTTTACCGGGATTAGGAAGAAGCTTCTCTTCCTTTCCCTTTTCTCATTTCCCTCCTTTCCTTTTCTCCTTCCCTTTCCCTTCTTCTTCTTTTTTTTTTTTTCCCTCCTCTTTCCCTTTCTTTGTTTCTTCTTGTCAGTATATTTAACAATTCCACTATTCCAGTGTCAAGGCAGAACACTCACTGACTGAATGATCTGAATGATCAAGAATACTGAAAATCACAGTTTTTCTCTCAGGAATGAGCATCATCTTGAGACAAGCAAACGGTGAAACATATTTTCTAAGATCATGTTTTCACAGAAACATTACTTCCCATCGCAAGTATTAATGATATATGACCACTTTACTTAATATTTTCATAATAATGTTTTCTTGAAAATAACAAACTGTGTGATCAAGTCCATACCATTACAAAATGTTATTTATGTATGTTTTATAAAAGTATAAACCATTTCATTCCTTCTCTGATCAAAGAAAACATGAGCAGTCGGTGAGGCAAGAAAAAATAAATCCCACAGTGCCTAATGCAGGAGGCATCAGATATTTTACCTTTGTAGACAGAGCAGAATGAAAACTAACAGCAATCAAATAACAGTAATTTCAGAGGACAGTGGGCATATAACTATTAGACACTAAGCCAGGCAACTAGCACTGAATGCCAAACAAATTAGTTTTGCATCATGACAGAAATGGATTATATTTCTATGAAAATCCCATTTGTATAACTACTAAGTAAAGACAGTTAGGAATCAAAATAATTGGGTCAGAATGACAGAAGAACTACTTGAGGATAACTGTTTTTCATATGAAATATTTGCCAAAGGGCAAGATGAGATTATTAAATTAGTGGGCAGACATTAAACCGATTAAGGTATTATTAGAAATTAGTGATTGATAAACTAAAGTGTTCTAAAAAGAAACTCTTCTCAGGAAACGTTTGCAGTGGGAGGCGATTGGCACATTGAGAGCTTTAATTGTGTGTCTCATATGAGCTGAAATTCACAATCCTGCTTTGTTCAGCAGATGTTTTAATTACAAGCCTGGGGCATGCAGATGTTTTTGTGCAGTCAAGGAGTGAATCTTTCACGATATCACAGAATCACAGGAGGAATTGCTGGAATTGATCTGCAGAGTGACGTAGTCCATCCTCCTGCACCGAAACATGTTTAGATACTCTCGGACTACCTCTGACAGATGTTTGGTTTTAAAAGTTTCTGTTAAAGAAAAGATTTCATGATTTCCTTAGGGAAGGTATTTCCTCCTGCTTAATTCTGCTGCTTTTATTTATTTATTTTTTTAAACAAAACCAAAAAGCTTTCCCTGGTATGTAACTCAAATTATCTTCCCTACGAATCAAACTTATTCTGTCTTATCCCAAACCTTGTGAAGCCAGAAGTAAAAATCTGCCTAAGAGAAGACTTATCTGCAACTTCTTTCTCTTGTAAAGTATTCTAACAGCTCAAGTTTTCTGAGCCTGAAGTCAGTTTAGAAGTGTTACAGCCGCCTGCAACACTGGTAACATACCCACTTCAGGTACTGAAGGAAAATGCTGTGTTCAGAAGAATTACCTACAGTAATTCCCTTGAAAATCCTTTACATTTTGACTGCTTGCAACTAGTAATCAACCCAAGATGTATTTTCTTCCAAATCTGCACTTTCATCTGAAATTGAAATCCTCTAGTTATGCCACACTTTCATAGTTAGCTACCAAAATGTGATATGAAATTATGCAGAAAGTCCTACTAAAGTCAGAAGATATCATATTATTTCTACCTTACCCACTCCTCCAGTTTTCTGGCTGAAGAAAATTAGATTGAATCAAAAAGACATGTTTTGCCAAACCCATGCTGGCTGTCATTATCACCTTTTTATCCCCTAGATGCCTATGATTTATTTATAATTTGTCCAGGCAAATTTGTGTGTATCCCACTTGGGCTGCTTGGTCTTTATTTCCCAAGAAGTATCTTTTTCTTCTTTAAAATCCCCATTTTTGCCTTTTGCCACTCCTCTGCAACTTCTCCCAGACTCCCTTAGTTCAAGAGGATAATAACTAATGTTCAGAGACTTCTTAGGCTACTTCCTTAAATGTTCTGTGATGAGTAAGGTACTTGCTTTACTACTTTAATTCATCTAGCTCACACCAATGTTCCCCCAGCTGCCTTTCAGTCCTCCAGTTTGTCTTCTGTTTCTCTTGTTAACTATACTGGTTGTTATTAAGCAGTAGAACTGTACTTTGTTTTGCTCGCCTCTGACTTCTCATGTCTAGGTGAGCTCTCCTGGTTGCTTTTACATCTTTTGCTAGTTTTGCTTTGTATAGTTTCCTAGACTTCCTGGTTATCCTCACACAGTTCTACCAGCCTTAATACTTGAACATATTTTCTTTGTGGCTACTTTTACATAACTCTGGGTTTATTTTCAGAGAGAACTCAATGCTTCCCTTTTCTTCTGCTACACCTTCTCCTGTAACCACCATTACTTCTGCACTTTCCATGCCAAGAGCTCTTAGAGACCACAGTTTTAACAAGTGAGTATTGTACTAATGGGTACTCAGAAGAGAATACTTTTGTTCAGTAGTTGTAAGTGAAAGGGTGCTATCACAGTTGAAATTCTGAAGACAGGATTGAACATTTTTTAAGGTAATTATCCCCATCCCTCTCTTCTTGCTGCTTTTCCATTTCTTAGAACTGCGAACTGTATCGTGCGACAATTATTTCTCTTCAATTGCCTTTAAGTCTTCACATGCTCCATCTGCTCTCCCTTACCTTTACAGTGAACATTATATTTAAGGTGTCTCCTCTGACATAAGAAACTGGCCTCCACAATTTCAAGAACTTGTTCATGCCTACTGTGTAACTAGTAAAAATCCAAGCAAATAAAGTGCCTCCTCCATTAGAACAGAATATGCTCTTTGAATGCTTCCCACAGTTTCTCCAAACTCTTATCCACCACTCTGATTCAGTGATCTGTAGTTAGTGCAGGATCCCTGGTCTTTTCCTTGTTGTCTTAACCCTGACTCTTCTTCTCCTCAAGTTTTGGCAAGCAAACTGCCTCACCTCCCTGAGAACTTGTTATAGTTTTCTAGCCAGCATTAAAGAATGAGTTTACAGACTGTTACACAGTTTATTCATAGTGATCGTAACTCAGAATAGTGTTTCCAAGTCATTTCCCAGTCACCCCTGTGGATGAAATGGTTCCAGTCTCAGAGAAGCATATTGTTGTTGTACCATTAAGAGCAATAAAACATCAAGTAGACTGCAAGGCCTAAGAATGGGCAAGCCCAGATGCCAAGGAACCTCAAACCAAAAGGGTGCAATCAAATTTCTCAAAATCTCACCGTTATAATCCATTTTGCAGTAATTAAAGAGTTCAGCTTTCCCCTCGGTTTGGTTATTCCCTAGAATATTCAGCTATTCCATTAGAATACCACACTTTTCCAATACAAAAGAATTTCTCCCTATGAACTGACAATCTGATTCACTCTCATTCTCTCCCCTACTGCTTACAAACCCCTCTCCCTACCCTTCAATCCTTCAATACAGCAAGCTCTCTAAATAGGTCACAGAGTGAATTAATTTTCATTTGTCGTACAAAAAGTGTCATCTATTCAGGTTTTATCTACTAACTGTATCACCACATTTCACATCAGATGACTTTAAACAGGGACCACCAGAAGCATTTTATATTTTCAGACTGAGTTCAGAATATTGCTTACAGCTTAGAATGAAGTAAAAAGGAGCATTTCTCACGTTATTCTTATTAGTATATTTATCTGGAAGACAGATTTAATCCTACGAAGTGTTAAGAGGTTCAATAAAGGGTCTGTCAAGTATTTTCACATGCTTTGATAAATGCCATTATGTGCATGCCAAATGAATACTATTAATATGGATGATTAAAAAATTAAGAACTTATTTGTTCATCCTTCATCATCAAGAGATGAATTTGCATTTTGATTTCTGCATTTTGGAAGGCAGTTTGTATTGCGCTAGAAAATCTCTACAGCAAAATGAAATAACAACTTTGACCTTCAGATAGAGAAACACTTGATAGCCTTTTGATTATTTTTGAGTTTCCAACATAATATTTGACGATTGAAATTTCAGTGATAAAAATCTCCAAAGAGAAATGGGGCCGACTCCTATGAAAAATAATGAGACAATACTATCAAATTCCTCCTCTATTTTTATCAGAACACGAGCAATTCTGATTCTAGCTTCTTCTTAGTAAAAAAAAACAAACCTTGAACACCACAACTGAATCAGTAGTAAAGGGTTCAACATATACTGCAGATAAGGTGGATCACCAGCAGAAAAACTTAGCAATAAGCAGTAAGCTTCCTAATGTGAGTTATTAAGGTGTTAATTAGAGAGTTGTAGACTTTAACAGGCTTTAAAAAGAGTCACGTCCCCAGTGGATAATGAACAATTTTCAGATCATGGAAGACATTTTGAAACTAAGAGCTACAGGGATGTTCAAGCATTTGTTTCTTTCTTTCTTTCTGCTGCTTTTTGGCTTGGTTTTGTTTGCTTTTTTTTTATTACCATTATACAATCTTTCTAGATACTAGGAGGCTTTGTTTTTACTGAGAAGAAAAAATGTATTTTCATGTTGTCTCTACAACTGATATTGAAGAATATGTTACTTAAAAGTCAGGAAGGTTTGATAAAAGAATTAGTTTAAAACTGGTTCTAAGAGAAACATCTTGGAAGTATTCAAGCTTCCAGCAAGTTATACTGATGTAAATTCCTATCAAATCAGAGCATCTTAAGAGATACATAATAAAAGGAAGATCTATGGGCTAGTAAAAACAGTTAGCATTCCTGTGTGAAGACTTCCATTATAACACAATGATATTTCCTTGTCTAAAACACATTAACTCCCGCAAGCTCTAAAAGCCGCAAAGATACTGGTAGTGTAACTAACTAGCCACTTCATGTCTCAATCAACTACATTTCCAACTAACTGCAATTTCATCTCAAGTGTTTTTAATCATCAATGAACAGGGACCTTATTAAGTGTTGATATTCAGTGCTTTAAAATAACCCCACAGCACTGGCAGTTCCTCTTATGAATGCACAGTAATGCTAATCAGACACCAAAGTAATTGAAAATTGTGGTCAACAGATGATACTGATATCTACTGCACAAAGTAGATATCCCTCTATAAAGTTCAGTACTCTACGGCCATCCAGATCATCATCAGAATACACTCCTATGAATAAAAGTGGGGATATACTATCTTTTTTTGAGAAGAAGAAAAAAAAAAAGGCATATATATAAGCACCTTTGAATTTTCATGAAATTAAAATACACCTAAAGTTTCACATGCTATGAGTTCTCACTCAGACAGGGCCTTGAATAGAAAGCATGGTTTACTCCAGGTTCCTGCTCTGGCAGGGGGGTTGGACTCGATCTTTCAAGGTCCCTTCCAGCCCCTAACATTCTGTGATTCTGTGTGATTCTGTCATCCACACAGGACAAGACTTTCTGTTTTTCCATTTCTCCTGCTCTTTTAGTTTTCCAGAATATGCTAATGACTGGTGCAGAGAAGTACTTCCTGTCTGTACAGTTTGAGTGTTATGTTTTGTTCCTTGATGGAGTGCTTCCATTAAATTTATCAAAAAGTAGGAAATGGTATCAAGTAGACAAAGGTGATTCAATTTTCTCTTCCTCTTATTCTTGTGATCGCACAGTATCAAAACACCTCAGATTTGTTAATACTAATACTTGAGAACACTAGAAATGAGAGCAAATTACTTTTTAAAGAACTAGACTATAACTCCCATCTAAATATTTTCTTTTAACCAACTGTATAGATATTAAAGATGTTGAACATAAATTGATACGCACTTTATATCCATGAATAAAGAGAAAAAAGTTTGTTGGTCTGAATTTTAAATGTGTGCCTTGGCAGACAAAGAAAGATGTCTATTTGACAGCCAAAATGACTGAGAACACTCGTGATAGCTCAGTTATTACTAGGGGATTTCTAATTTGTTCTCTTCATAAAACTTTAATGTTTGACTTCAATTTTATGGTTTCTAAATTCACAAGGAGACAGTCAGAATTTCAAAACCAATATACAGTATAATCCAAGTAACTGTGATCCTAAGTTAACACACATGCATAATTGAAATTTGTTTTCAGGCAGCTAGTTCATCACTATCTTAGTAATATCATATAATATATTAAAAAAAGGTACTCTTCATGTATGAATACAAATATTAGAACCAAGAAAAAAAATATTCTTGAGTTTGAGTGCTAAAGAATAAACCATAAACCTAATTTAACTTTCAATGGGGAAGATGTCCTCATTGCACTTCGTTGAAAAGCAGCGAACCAATTTTTTTCTGCTATTTAAAGAAAAATCAGAAGAGACATCTCCAGTTGCAAAACAAAAGTTGCTTGTTACATGTGATTATTAGAGAGAACAAGGTGTCTGTGATCATTTACATTAACTTTTCACTGAAGATTAATTTTGTGTCTAAATGCTTTATGGTACTTCTCCATTCTGACTTGCTGTGACAGAGATGAGCAGTGGAAACTAAAATTTGTTAGGAACTTTGCTGTAGCACAGCTCTCATTCAGAAAAGGCCAAGCACTTCTGAAGCAATTCTTTGGAAGAAGCCAATTTCAAAAAAATATTTCACTTAACTCAATTAAATTCCTTGTTAAATTCCCAGAATAAACAAAGCAAACCCTAGCAGACAACTAAACATTATGGTACTCACTCAACAATGAAAATGTCTTCTTGACTTGACAGCAGCAGACAACACGACCTGAGCCACCAGCAGTCCTGCGAAGTCCCCAGTGATACTGCAGTTAGAGCACCAAGTACTCCAGCATTTATTATCTTCCAGTTGTATCTTCAAGAGCTCTATAATCACCGTGACTTCCTCAGTGTTATCATCACCCAGTTTCTCAAACAAGTAAGATAATTCTGACAAGTCAAATATTGCTTTGCTGTTCAGACCATCTGCAACGATGAGTACAGAAGAGTAATAAAGAATTAGTACATGGCATAACTCTAGCTACTGTTCCAGATTTGCACCCAAATCCCTTTTGTGAAATATATATATAAAATCAAATTACAGAAGGTATCGACAAAGGAAAGGATATGACCCTGTTCTGACACTTCTGAAATTACATCGATCGAATAAACTCAAAATATATCACATTTCTGTATTGCTTATTCATAGCAATTGATGTTTCCAATGAGTGCGAGGTTTAAAAAAACAAAATAAATTGTTTCCTCTTTACTTGTGGTCTGGTATCTACCTCCACAAGGCTGAGCTCAAGTATGACCACCACCAGTGCAACATTCATATTAGCTTTTTCCCTTTTTCCTGAAAACTCCTATTTCTTTCTCTATTTTATTCTTTTTGTTGTTGTTTTTGTTACCTAGTTTCAACAGAAAGGATTGATATTTTCTTTTTTTTTTCTTTTTGACACAGTTGTGAGTCCATGGATATACAGGCAGTGATAGAAGAAATGACTTAAAAAACCCCCAAAAGCCAGACACCTGTACAACTGGTGTGCTGGTGTGCCTGATAACTTTCTTCCCTCAGTAGTAAAGTTTAAATTATGAGTCTGCAAAAGAAAAAGAAAATATTTTCTAAGCTTTTGTGATTGTACTTTTTCTCCCTATGTCCTCATACTTTTCTTCTGTCATTTGGGAATTAGCATTGTGCCCCAACTGTAAAAATAAGAATATAATCGCAAGGTTACACCTCCTAAAATTTCTTGTGGTTATGGCTGACTGATCCTCAGCTGGAAGCAGAGTCTACATTCTCTAAAAAAATGCCATTAAAAACTATACCCAAGAGAGATGAAATAAAGCTGATGTTAATTCCTGTTCAATTCAGAAAGAATTACCTTGATACTCCACTCTCTCTACATTTTTGTAAAGAAGCTGTCATCAAGAGGTGATTGTTCCAAAGAGCTGGTATTCTTCCACTGCCCCTCTCACCTTCCAGTAATACCAAGATCACCTTTGTAGAAATTAACACACTTACATGAAAATAAAATCCTTTTGTTGAGAGGATAAACTAGGGATAAACTAGTGCTGGATCTTTCTAGGTATGTTATGTTTATGCTGCGTGTTTGTACCAGCACTAGTTGTACCACAGTATTTTCTGAAGTACAGCGCATGTTATTGCTAGTTTGGTGGATGGATAGAAAATGTGAGAAAGTGAAATGGACTGAATACTTTCATTTGCTGGTATATACTGGGGTACCTCGCTGCACCCAGAGGCTTCAAAGCACAGTATAAATACAGCATCTTTAAGCCTCATGTATCCTTACACATACCTACTCTTCCAATCATCCTTGAACAGGAAGAGACTTCTGGTGCTATTTTTTGCTAAATATTTTCCTGTTGTATAATCTCTTCAGTGTATTTGGCTATATATTTTTTTTTTTTCTGATTAGGTCTGGGTATTTGCAAAACATTAAGAAAATAGAAAATTTCAGTACAGGTTTAATGTGGTTCATTTAATGAAAGAATAAATCAGTCCTTAGGGTTGGAAGACTTCTTTAAAACTTCGGTGGACATGCAATTCTGTCAAATACTGCTGCTGTGGAACCGTAGAAGTATTTTCTGCAGTTCTGTGGAGCAGATACAGAGTAAGACTCTTTCGTTACACAATTGGTAGCACAAACTCTAGAGCAAAATGGCTAAATGCGTTTCTCACCAGACTTTTCTGATGTAGCTTTTTTAAGACTGAACTCAGCCTCCTGTCATTTATTTTCTTCTTGCTTTCACCAGAATACGTATATAAAGAGTATGGAATCTAGTATCCCTTAGATCGCTAGGATTTTATAAAAACTTTCTGTTGGAAGCTGAGAATGTGACATAGCATTCAATCAATCCTTTCAAAGATATGTAACTTCCTTAGGACATGCAAAGATTTCACTGGTGAGTGGAAAGAAACTGAATTGCCTGATCCTAAATTTCAATCTCAAGTAGTTTTCTTTACTAGACCTGTCTTAATTTTTAGAGTGTAATCATCTTGACACAATTTACTTATTTTTACAAATACAAAATGAATTTTAGCATGAAAAAGTAACTGCATAAAGCGAGAATTCCATTTACAAGGTAGTGGGGGAAAATAACAGAATAAGGGCTAGAAGGATTATAAACACACTCAAGTGACTTGCAGCTGAGGTGTAGAAAAATACACGTATCATTCTAATTGTTGTCTATCCTTGTGTGTTTGACAAGAGGAAAATCTGTGTTCAGATAACACAGGCCTGTGATAGACCCTATTAAACGTGTCTGAGATTCCTACCCTGCTGTAGGAAAGCTCAAAGCACATTGGTAAACTACACCTGCATGAATCCCAGAAAAACAGGCACAAACAGGAGATTTAACCATCCTCTAGGACGGACCGAGCTGCACAGTGCCTACATTCCAAGTTGTGTATTTCTACCCAGGTGCTGCTTCAGGGATCTCTCAGGTTGTGAGGTAATGAGAATAAATCTACTACTTGCATTTCATCCGTGGTTTTGTGGCTGTTCCTGCATCTTGCCTGCACTGGCTCACACAGCAGTAATACTTTCAAGGTATTTTTTTAAAAGGACATACAACACTTTAGAGTGGAAATTGGCTTAGTTACACAGATGTGTTGAAAACAACCATCACTTTCCTGGGTGTTGCAAAACAGTTCAGTTCTTCTAATGATAACCCATAAATTGCATCACATTACTAACTGTGTAGATAAGGTTGGGAGTAGCTAACGTTACCAAAGGTAAGATTGCTGATTATATATAGTATGATAATAGTATGTGACCAGGAGTGAGATTTGATCTTCCTTGGAAGGATTATCAGGTTTAGAGGATAGTACACGTATCATTTTCCAATTAATTTTCCCCTTCCTTGTGTTCCAGCTGATTAACACATTTTTTCCATTTGTTGATTGGATAGGATGGCACTTAATTTGCTAAATATTTTGAAACATTTAAAGTGTTAAACGTTGAAATGTGACACTTCTTTTCCAGATGGGGTGCGAGAGGAAGGGGAGTTGCAAGGACTTAATCTATTTTGTTGAAAAGCAAGCTATATGGGTGCTCTAAAGAAAGAACAAACCCAGGAGCTATGAAGCCCATACATCACAATCATTCATTCTCACTGTTTTACCTACCCCATTCCTGTCTGAAATTCACTATGATCTCCTGAACAGATCTTCCAGCTCCTCCAGCCTTTTTCAGGTTCCTAAGGAAACAGGTGCACACAGGAATAAGCAGTCCAAGAGCAGCAGTCTGGAAGGTCTTATTTAAAGATGTACAAAGTTAATACACAGTGCATCAGCCTAGAGAAGTTGTCATCACACTGAGTAGAACTAACTCTAAATTTCTTACTTGAGAGCTCTCATCATGTCATCTTGAATCAGTTCATAGATCATGCTTTCAACCTGATAAACATTACATAAAGCTGTAGTATAATGTACTGATGTCACCTTCACCCCAAGAGCTTGTGCAAGTTATCAACAACCGGCCTCATATTTTCAGAAGTATCACCAAATTGCTTGCCTGAACCTAGTTTGTTGAGTCCATCATCTTAAACAATGGTAAGAGATAGCAGTCAAGCAACAAACACTTATTGTGTGTCAGTGTGGCAAGTAATAATCAGAAAGAACTTGGTTTACCACACAAACAGCATGTGGTGTCTTCTATGTGCACCTAGTTTTGTAATATCAGACACTGCTAATTATTTAGGTGGTTTTTAACACTTGTGTTTATATTTAATGAAATAAAATTGGATTTATTCAATTCTATTAAAACTGGGAAACAGTTTTAATCCCTTTGAAGACTCAACACCTTCATATCAAACGATTGACTAGTACCAGATTGAGAATTATTTTTTAATATGTAACTGTAGGAGATGCAAATAGTTCAGCCATGGATGCTTTGTCTTATTTGTACATTTTTTGTTTTCATAGCCTTAATATTTATATTAAAGAGCTGGAAAGGGAAGGAAGGAGATGAGAAAAAAAACTAATTAGTGGGTAATAATCCACTATGAGCTTCCAACCTACTTGGAAAGCAAGCAAACAGCATGTTAATTTCTCTTATTCCTGCTTTGTATTCTAAAGGCTGGACAGTTTTCCAAAAGTTGATCATATTTTGTTAATTTTTTTCTTTCCCAAGGTCTCTCTTCTTCCTGCTTTCAACGCTTGTTCATGTCATCAAATCCCAAGGTTCAGCATTAGTTCAAAAATCCCACTTGCATCCATTTTCTCACAGTACTCTAAAAGTTATCCAGCTCTAATAATTCCCTGGAGTGCCACAGTACTTTTTCAGCTTATGTTTGTAGCATCCTATATGAACGATTTCAGATATTATCAACCTTTCGATTAATACACTGTGCTTGTAAGTTGTTCTAATTGTTCTCTAGATTTATCTCCATAATTGATCTTAATTGATCTCCGTACCATTGTATGAACTGTAGATTAGCATAGAACCACGGTATTATATTGTATCTAAAGATTTGTATGTTTTAAGCCTAGTAAGGATTATTACAAATCAATTTTGAGTGCACGCATAGTGCATGTCAAGTAAACACTGCATGAAATTTTTGATTGAACTCAGAACACAACCTCTAGAATGAAACACTTTCTAGATTTAAGATTTTGCTGCAGGGGATTCGCTTTGTGATTTCCTACCATCATTGGAAAAATCCTTTAATAATACTTTAGTTTAACCAGAGAACCATTGGGTGTCAGTCACTTGATCTTGCTATGACTTTCTGTTCAGGCTAAAGAGGTTTTTTTCCTTATACTTTTGTTAACATGCCCTAATTAAATTATCAATCAGACTAACCTTGGACAGATGAAGTAGAGCAAAAGAAACTCTTCAATCTGTACATCAGCATTTTTGATTCTCAAATCATTCCGATCAGGCTTTTTTTCCCCTTCCAAATAATTTCCAATTTGTGAACTTCCTTTCTGTATTGCAGGTACTACTCTCCAGCAAATGTCTTATGGACTTGTTTATCCACCTCTGCAGAATATACTATGTACCTCATTTGACTTAATAATAACTTCTCTACAGTTTCAGGCTGACCTTTGCCTTCTCAAACCAGTATTTCAACAGCAATATCTATAACCATGACATCTAAGACATTTTCCAAATCAGCATGCAAGATGACAAACACTCTCCCTTCCCTTTACAGTGTTTTCTATTATATCTTAATCTGTTCATGCAACTGGAAGAAAGTGTGAAAGGTGCATGGTGCAAACTCACAACTGACCTTCAAATACGACTCAATAGTTAGTTACACATCCTAGACAAGCTTCTAAAACCTTTCCTTAGTCAAGACACACAGCTACTAAAACAATTGCTTGCCTAAAATTTGTAGTATTCTTGAAGTTCAAGTCTTTTCATTATACCTGTTAATACGGGGGTATTAGAAAAACAAAGAATTAAAGAAGTCTCCCCCGCCCCCAATTTCAAACTCTTGGGATAATTAAAACTTAGGGAAAATAATTCTTTCTTTTCCTCATTTCAGTGTTCTTTGACACTTCTGGTTTTGGATTACTTTCATCCATTCATGAAGCAGTGCATAATGGTAGGAGATTCCCACATAGGAAGGGCAAAACAATTACAATAAACTATTCAGAAAGTAAAACACAGTCTTAGAACTTAGAAAAAGACCTTTTCTTACTTCAAAAAGCAATGGAAAAATCATAGTTTGTTTAGAAAAAAAAAAAGAAAAGAAAAAACCACAAAAAAACTCCCCACCCAAACCAACAGACAAGAAATTGTGCCCATCCCTTTTTTTTGCTGCTTTTTAGTCCTAGTTCAAGGGATTACTTTAGATTTCTTGAATAATTTACCTGAACAAAAGAGGAATACAAGAGTAGAGAACAGAAATTGGGTAACAGCGTAATTTATTCTTCCCTTCTGCCTTCCTACATCATCACTAACCAATCAAACTCAGCATCTGAAGAGGGAGTCACAATTCTTCACCACTGAAAAAAGGACATAGTGAGAAAAGTGTACTTTTCAGTTCATAGAGTGAATTTATTTTCTTTCCTAAATAAAACGTTTTGTTGACTTCTTTATCCAGGCTATCTGATAAACCGTAGCTTGACTATATATATATAT
>VWZK01007630.1:62700-77948 GCA_013396935.1 Baryphthengus martii | reverse complement strand
AGATTTCAGAAAGAGAGATAGCTAAGAAAACCTGTTTAGGTTAGAAATTACCTAATGCTGACAGTATGTCACATGAGATGGATACAAAAAAAGTTAATGTAAAATTAACAGCAGAAAGCACTGAAAACAAACCTATTGAAAAAAAGACTTGTGGTTTTCAAGTGTATCGATATTTTAACCTGCAGGCTGCAGGTTTGAAAACCTGATAGGCTAAAGAATCTTGTTCAAATTATCTTTTAGAAAAGATACAAAACATTCCCCATCTTAAATGCAGCTTTCAAACATGAACAATTTTCTTTAAAAAAATTGTATATTTTCTATCTCAAATTAAAAACTATCACTAGAAAATGAGGACATCACGAAGAGCAAGAAATTGGGCTGTACCTGTACAATGCAGAGATCCTTTACGCAATTTCACTGCTAATTTTCACCTAAATATAAACAGTTCTTGCAAGATGTGTCAGAAAAAAAGAAGAGTTTCTCTTAGTTTTGGGCTGTTCATGCCTACCAGTATGCTATGATCTCTTTCTAATATGAAGTTTTTTAGACATTAAAGTCTTAATTAAGAAACATTTTTATTATCAGGACCCCCCTGAAGATGATCTTTTCATTTTAATCCGGTTCTACTGATCGAATGATACAATAATTTGTTACAGGATTAGGTTTAGAAGCATCTGAATACATGAAGTGCCATATGCAAGAGACGATGCAAAATACCAATGGCAAAAAAAGAAATGGGAAACTTACAACTGAAGTTTGTATTTAATTATATTTGTGCAATAGACTACAACAGGATAAAACACTTCTATTGTTCAGGAGTTAAAAGCAGAGGGAATATCATTTAATCAGTAAATGAAAAATAAACAATGAATAGAAACAAATATTTCACTAGAATGTTAATAACCGCACAGAATAATTTGCCACCAGGGTCAAAACAACAAATGGTGTCAATTGGATAAGAGAACAAGCCATTTTCTGCAGAAAATGGAGGTAAAAGTGACTTTTAACCCTTCTTTTTAGCTCACCTGTTCCACTTTAAGAACTCCTTGTTTTCTGTATAGTACTTCTCTATGGATCATTGATCATATCTTGCCAAAACACACGTCATAGAAACAGCGAGGCTGAATTTCTTTTTTTTATAAAGTACTTTGCAAATGTATCATATACAATAGAGATAACTACCGAGTTTTGTTACAAATAATCAGACCAGTGGGTTTGTTTTGTTTTGTTTTTTCCCCCATTCTTTTTTTCAGGATAGAAGGCCAACAATTTGATTTATTCTTAAAATAAAAGAATCCAAAGTATCCAAACTGAATGCATTTTCCTTTTTTGCCTTCAGAATGAAAACAAACTCCAGGAATGACTTTATCTCTTTCATTAGTTTGAGTCAGTTCACGTTTATGTTTGGGTAGTTGACATTCCTCATTTCATTTACATAGCTATATCTATGCCAAACATTCTTCATTCTACATGTATAAAAGGGAAAATATCCAAATGCTTCCAGAAGCACCATGTAATAGTACATATTTATGCATAATAATATGTTAGGAGCACATGACTAGCAGTATATGCTGTTCTAGAACATAATATGAAAATATTTATTAATCTAAATTCAGTATTTTAATTTTAGCAAGTTAGAGGTGAAGGGTAAACATCATACCTGTATATCCCATTGTCATGGTGAATAAACCATGTTTGTCATTCATAAATAATTTCCATGTTATTCTTTTTTCTTTCTATATGTCCATTCATCTGTACCAACAGATATATATACCAATAAAGAAAGAAGATAGATACATAGATACATGGAAAGATATGATGAATAAAATAATTTTAAAATTGTTTCAGTGTCATGGTATATAAATTCTGCTGCAGCAGTTATCCACAGGATTACTCTTATGTTAATGTTAATCAAGTTTCTTTGGAGAGCTGGTTGGCTATGATTACTACTTTGCATTACTCTAAAATGCTCCAAATAAGAAGAGATACATAAAATTTAAACTGTTTCAGAATTATACTTTCTCTGTGTAAAATCTCACTAGTCCCACAGACAACTGTCGTATAAGAGCAGGACATGAGACATTTATTTGATACTAAAATATAATCCACAAGATGTTAAAAAATCTTTGACAGTTTTAATTTCTTTCTTTCTGCCACCTAAATATTTTTGTATTTCTGGTATGAAATTCTGCTAATTAAAAAGTGTTTTTTTTCAACTTTTTACAACTATCTTGTCGTGGTATCTCTTGTTTCATTTACCTTGCAATCCAACTGAATCTGGTTTATGTGCCATCCTCTTTTAATGATTTGTGGGTGTAAGGAGCAATTCTAAACATTTCTGACACATGAATTCAAAGCAGAAACTCACTGTCCTCATTCTCAAAAGTATCAGAAAAGTATCTATTTTGTGAAAATTAATCTATTTCCTGGAAACTTCCAGGCAATGAGATTTAATAGGGTGTTGTGGCAGAATGCTGCAGAATGTTTGATGTAGGAACTGATTCCTGGACCTTACAGATCTTTTCCATCTCTAACCTCCATGAATCTATGATACTTAAACATATTGTGGTCAAGTCTCTTCAGCGTGGTATTAGTTGTTTGTGCTCTCTGTCTGTTTGAATATATGTGTGTATGTGTGCTCTTTTGTATGAAAGTAAAACATCCCTTATTTCAAAGGTTTTACCCAAAACTGTAATGCTTGCTATTCTGTTCTCCTATAAATTATTGTGTTCAGTATTCCGTACCATAAACATATAATACTTCAATTCCTGACATTTCATTCTCTTTTATCCTATCCCTGAATCATATTTGCTTATGTATGTTATACATGTGCACCTACAAGTGAGGAAAGATAAAATACAAAAGACTCAAAAAATAACAATTGCGGTGTTTTGAAATATTACAGCAGGTAATGATTCATCCAGTGCTGGCCACAGCGTATAAAGACAAATGTTAAATATCTTTCTGTCATTAAAATGGACATGGTGGAAAATGAAAGAATTTCCATTTTATTTATTTATTTATGTTTGGCAATATGGTTAATGGAATGTCTGCTTAAAAACAAAGGACCCTTCACGACTGCTTACTTTTTTTCCCTCATTTATCTTACATACTATCAACAAGAATCAGCTTTCCCTCTGCAGAATACCTAACTGCTTATCACCCAGATTGCATGCACCAAAAAGCTCTGCATTTGTGGGAAAACTCTTATCTGTGGCATACAGAAACACATGAAATATCAAAATAGAAATGCATCAACATTAATGTCAGTGAGGAGAAAGGAAGCAGGACCTGCCACTATGATTAAGAGATCACCTGACAGAACTTCTTCCTGTGCATGAAGAACAAATATATAACTCTGGCAACCAGGCAGAGTTGCTGTTTTCTCAAGTCACAATTATTAATTGCTTTGTAATCTTTGTTGCACTTCCCTCTGGTTACCAAGGCATATAAGAGTGATGGCCACACTCCTTTGTTTATATTTACTCCATATCAAATATATCAAACCTGTTTCTGAGATGGGAGATTATCTTTCTACAAACATTTATGCCTCTCCTGTAATTAGCCTTTTTGCTAGTCTGTTATATGAGTACTTTTAGGTAATGGACTTTCTAGAACTAGCAAGGTAATTTTTTATGTCTTTCTTCTTGTTCTGTGAAATAATCTGGTGTATGTAAATGACAGATTTCTCCTGTCACAGCAACTGCTAGTCTGGAATTGTACATGTACTTAAAATCCATAGATATCACTAAATTTAAGCTGTTATTCTAATATCTCATATTTAATACACTTTCCCAGGCACTCTGAACATTGATCAATAGCATCACAAATGCATAAGTGCCAGTCAGAAACTCATAGTCTAGTCCAATGCCACAGGGATTTAGATGAAACACAGTCCAAGTGTCTTTGTGTACGGTTGTCTCTCCCATTTTCAAAAATGGAAAAATGAAGACCCAGAGAACTATAGACCAGTCAGCCTTACCTCTGTGCCTGGCAAGATCATGGAGCAGATCTCCTGAGGCCTCTGCTATGGCATATATGTCCTGGGTTCAGATAGGATAGGGTTAATTTTCACCAGAATCCAGGAGGGGGGCTCTCAACCAAGATAGAGAACTGAACCAGGCAAGATGTTATTCGATACCATACTGATGTCATGCCCAGTACATAAAGACAAGGGTGAAACTCCAGTGGAAGTTCACGCCTTGGGATTCCGTGCAAACGTGGCTTTTCTCAGGTCTGGGTTCATTAGCCTTTGTTTCTTTGTGTATGTCTTTCATTGTTGTTTATTAATACTGTTGCTTTTTTTGTTACTTATTTTGTTGTGCAGTTGTATTAAAACCTCTTTATCTCAACCAATGAGGTTTTTGTACTTTTTCTGCCTTCTCTCCTTCCTGTGAGGAGGGGGGCCATGATCCCTGGTGTTCCTCAGGGATCAGTACTGGGGCCATTTCTGTTTAACATCTTTGTCTGAGTTATGGACAGTGGGATCGAGTGCACCCTCAGCAAGTTTGTGGATGACACTAAGCTGTGTGATGCGGTCGACACGCTAGAGGGAGGGGGTCCCATTCAGAGGGACATGCTGGAGAGGTGAGGCTGTGCCAACCTCATGAAGTTCAACAAGGCCCAATGCAAGGTCCTGCATCTGGGTGGAGGCAGTCTCAAGTACAAGCATGGGCTGGGTGGAGTATGGATTAAGAGCAGTCCTGAGGAGAAAGACTTGGGGGTGCTGGTTGGTGAAAAGCTCAATATGAGGCAGCAATATGTACTGGCAGCCCAAAAAAGTCAACTGTATCCTGGGCTGCATCAAAATAAATGTAGCCAGCAAGTCAAAGGAGGTGATTCTTCCCCTCTACTCTGCTCTTGTGAGACCTCACCTGGAGTACTGCATCCAGGTGTGGAGCCTCCAGCACAAGAAGGGCATGGATCTGTTGGAGCAGATCCAGAGAGGGCTACGAAGATGATCAGAGGGCTGGAACACCTCTCCTATGAGGATAAGCTGAGGGAGTTGGGCTTGTTCAGCCTGGAGAAGAGAAGACTCCAGGGAGATTTTATTTGAAGGGGGCCTACAACAAAGCTGGGGATGGCCTTTTTACAAGGGCATGTAGTGATGGGATGAGGGGTAATGATTTGAAACTGGAAGAGAGTAGATTTAGATTGGAAATAAAAAGGAAATTCTTCACTCTGGGTGGTGATGCTCTGGAACAAGTTGCCTAGGGAAATTGTGGATGCTCCATCACTGGATATGTTCAGATCCAGGTTGGATGGCACCTTGAGCAACCTGGTCTAGTGAGAGGTGTCAGTGTCCGTGGCAGGAGAATTGGAACTAGATGATCTTTAAGGTCCCTTCCAACCAAAACTATTCTATGATTCTACGATTATTACATACCACTGAATATTCTATCCATCCCTCCATTTAGCTTAGTTCAAGATAGTCCTTGTTTTCAATAACAGAGTTTCCTGAAATCCCAACAGTTTTGTTCTCACTGCAATTTTTCGATTTTATTTCCCACTCAACCCCCCAAAATCACGTCAGTAAAGAATAGAAAGGATCAAAAGCCATTGACAGCTAAGGGATTCAAATATGGGACCAGCATCGGTTACTAACTACCCATGCTATCAGGATCTTGACTCATTCAAGTATGTTCAGTTTCTGGTAAGGAGAGGAACAAACCATATCTGATTTAACTGTTGTCCTCAGCAATTATCAAGCCTAATCCTTTTCTAGTGTGCAGTCTTTAGAAGGGATATAAAACCAGATTTTTACTCTCCCCATGCAAAATATAAGCAAATCGAAGTCAGACACTATGACATTTGGGTACCCTAACAGTAGTTTTGCTTCTCTGGACCTAATAAAGGTCTGAAGTAAGCTTACGAACATGCAATTATCATAACTAAAAGCATTACACTGCTATTCTTAAAAGGTTTTGGGTAATCTAATGTTGGAATTGTGCTGCACAGAACATCTTTTTCGATATATAATTTCATGGAACGCTATGTTTCTCTCCTTTGACTTTCACTGCCCCATCAGATTACTTCCTCACCCATAGTTTCTGAAATCTGTTTAGCAGCATATAATGACTTGGGGAAAATGCATATTGCTTTTTGTGTCCTTTCAGGCTATTAATCATTAGTAACCTTGTATTCAGAGTTAGTTCATTAAATATGCATGCCTTTTGGTAATCTGATGCCTGATATATGTTACAAACCTTGTGCACTAACAGCAATTATATTCTCTCTAATGGGTTTTGTAATTGTAGTACCATGTTGGAGAAGCCTGTGAAGTCTGAAATTCTAAAAATATCAGTAAACCAGATTCTGCTAAATGATAGCTCAGTAATAAACACATGGAGAAAGGTATTAGTTTGGAACATTATAGGGTAAACTATGCAAGGAACTGAATTATTAAGATTAATCTTGATTTCAGTCTGATGAAGAGCAAAGAGACGAGGGGGAAAAGCATATCACAAGCACTGCAAAGTATCAGGGCACGATAAAGTCATTATTTTGTTCACATACCCTCACTCCTCCAAATATAGCTTGCTTTAAATTTGCTAAAACTTTTTTTTTTTTTTTCTTCTTCAGTACAAATGATCCTTTTGAGAGTTTGATAATCAAGGACTAGTAAAATATTCCTGGTGGAGATCTCAGTAGATTTTCCACTTTCTGCAAATAAACCACACCATGAATATTTACCAAAAACATTTGAATAACAGGAAAACTAGTATCTCAAGTGTCTTTAATCTATTTGTCTTCTGCTGGTAAGCCTATAATAATAACAATAGAATCATCAAATCATCGAATCATCAAATCATCAAATCATAGAATCATAGAATCATAGAGTGGTTTGAGTTGGAAGGGACCTCTAAAGGTCATCTAGTCCACCCCCCTGCATTGAGCAGGGACATCCTCAACTAGATCAGGTTGCCCAGAGCTTTGTCGACCCTAACCTTGAATATCTCGCTATGGTACTAATTAAAAAAATGTGAAACCTGAATCCGCCAATGACCTTTATTTATGGCACATTTTTCCTCTGTACTTGAATGAGTTTTCAAAGAATATGATGAACTGTCAGCAAATATTTGACATACTTTAGAACTAACTTAGAAAACTTATCTGGATTATAGCTGTGAGTAGTAAGTTTGTTGTTCAGGTGCATAATGAAGATTGTAACCTAGTTGAAGAATATTTATTAAAAAAAAAAAAAAAAAAAGAGGTAATGAAAGTATTCTTTTTTTCAGTTAGAAAGATTTTAAATATAGTTAGTTACAGCATTCAGAAATATCACTACCATAGAGCAAGATCCATGAAATTTGAACAGTGCTGATTCCAGAGTTTCCAAGTCATTACAGGTGATGGAGGATCACTCTGAGATTCAAAAACATATTCTGGCATCTATCATCCTACTTTTCTCTTCTGCAAGAAATTTTTTAAGGTTCTTGCTAGGCTATGTTAACAAAAAACTGTCCTACACACACAGGAATGCAGAATAACAAAGGCAAGTGGGGAGGCAAAATAGTACCCTGCCCTAGCTAATCCCATATCCACCATGGGAGAGCGTCAACCCATTAAAGGCTCCTCCATGCACACAGGAGAATCACCAGCCTCCTAAAGGCTCCTTCACACACCTGAAGGAGTACAGAGGCATGACAGCAGATGGGGGAACCCAATAATCCAGACAGAGACCCAAGCCCCTGCCCTGTACCCTCCTGGGGATGTCCCAGGGAAGACTCCAGCCCCATAGGATGGAGCACCATGCATCATCTGCAGCAACTCTCTGAAGCATCTTTTGGCTGAAGAGGTGTTACTTCCTACACAGGTATGAGACACATTATGGGATACATGAGAAAATTGTTTTGGGATTCTGCAGTCTTCATTTGGAGATTTTTTAGCAGATGAACCAAATGTGGAAAGTGAAGTATCAAGGTGGTTTAGGAGGAACAGGTGTGGTAAAACAGAGTAAGGGGATAAAAGGGACAGGTGACTGGTAAGTATGCTTGTCTGGCCATGCCCTGTATCTGATCAGAGTAGTTTGTCCTGCTTTCTTATTAAACACTGCTCATAACAATTTTCCAGGGTGAGAGGACTTTAGTGTGTGTGTGTGTTTATTGGTCTGTACTGGCAACCAGTGACTGGGAGGTGCAGCCTCAACAGCTCATATGTCCAGATGCCAGCAACTGGGGAAAAGGAATGTATAAGGTCAGCTACTGGAGGGATCTGTACTGTATCTACATTTATATTCCTACCTTCCAACTGATCAGCCAGAGAGAGTAAATGGGTGAGGCCATTATTCTCTGTGTTTCTGCCAGTGTTAATCTGCACAGTTGGCTGCATATGGTGTATGTACACCATATAAGTGTGTTTGTGGTGTGCCTATCAGGGATATCTTCTCAGTCTCACTACTGATTGGACCTGGTGGCATGGAGCTGCTGCAGCCTTGCCTCTCAGGCTATTGGATTCACCAACTCCCTAGCAGATTTGAGCCCTCAAACTTTTTCAGATTTGAGTTTAGTTTTCGTAGAAGAATCTGTAATTTATGGGAACAGCTTGTTCCCTTCAGCTTGCAAATGGTCATCAAGTCATCATCTGAACAAATTGCTGTTAAATTTTTTGATTGAACAAACTATGAATCCTAACAAGTGTATTTGATATTATTTGGAAATTTCAAGTTAATTGTTTTACAAAATATGTAAACATTTAAGTCAGCATTTACTAGGAGCTATTCTAGTCCATCACGAAAGACCCAGTGCAGTTAGAGAAGGTACAGAGAAGGGCAACGTAAGTAAGACAACTGAACAGCTGCTTTTTAAGGAGAATTTGGCAAGGCTAGAACTCTGGTTTGAAAAAGACTAAGAAGGTATATTAGTAAGATTGAGAAAAATGAGGAAGATAGTGGATAAGATGAATATAGAACTGTTATTGTCAAATCCCACAGTACAGGACATAGTAGTCTGTCATTGAATCTGGTACAAAATAAACAGATAAAAAATTATACTTAAAACATTAGGCAATACATTTCTGGAATTTATTGTTATAGTAGTTTGTGGGTGAAAACTATATCAGCAGGTTCTAAAGTGTATTAGAAGAATCTGTAGATAACAAGTCCATGAACAGGTATTAAAGTGAATGCACAGGAATATGCCTTATAACATCTCTTATTTAATGACTGTGGATAATAGAGTTTACAAAGGGAATGGACTTCAGTAGACAGGCTTGTATGCTGTTTTAAAATGGCAAATCCCATTGGCATTACTGGAAGAAAGACTAAGTAGAGGGTTTCTCTGAATCCGAAACATTTCTTACATTCTTAATTTTATGTACTTCCATCAGGTTCAAGAGTTCATTTTTTTCAAGTGTTACACAGATGTATTCAATAAATCTGTGATGGAAGGTTCTCATTCTGCAATTTTCCACAGGAATATGTGTTTTTGCACACACAGTTTATCTAATTTCCACTGTCACACCAGTGTAATAAAACAATAACAGCTTTATGGCCTGACACTGTTAAAAGTTGCAGAAAGATAAAATGATAATTAAAGAAATAAGTTCCAGAAAGGAAGCATAGTGACAGCTAATCAACGTAGCATTAGCAGCATGAATAAAATATCAGAACAGGAAATATTGCATAGAACCACAATCTTAAAATATAACATTAAAAGCATTTCAGTCATTTGCCAGGAAGTAGCCAGGTATAGTCAATAGACATTGTATTTTTAGAAGATTCTTTAGAGTCAGTCAGTAGAATCTTCTGGTTCCATCTCACTATTGAGAGAAAGCTCTTCTGTTAAGTCAAATGGTTTGAGAGAATTCTGCTTCCTTGGAGTACACAATAAAACACCTTATAGTTCATCATTTCTATTGCAGAGTACATCCCCTACAGAAAAGTAGGAATTTATAGAAACATAATGTTGTTATTGGATAAATCAAAATGGTTGGACCTTGGACAAAATCATGACTTTGTTTAGAGAGAAAAACCTCAATCAATTTATAAAACTTATTAACTGGCAAAGATGTTATTAAGGACTTACAGGGAAAAACATCTTTTCCTTCATAATTTGGCTTTGCTCATCCCAGAATTTATTGTCTTTTTAGTTGAAAAGAAGGAGTAAAATATTCAGCTAGCTAGTAACAGTAAGCTCTTTTTAGTCCAGATATGAAGAAAAATAATAAATGTATCTGCTATCCCGTGATAAAAATAACACTAGAGAGACAAGTTGTGATATTATATACCTGATGATTCAGTGCCTATTACTACTCTTTTGCCTAAAGATCACCCTCATGTTACCCATTTCTCTGTAGAGCTCTCATTTAAAGCAAATGACAAACAATGAGATAATGTTAAAATAAATGGATCATTAACATCTCTAAACATTATAAATTTAGAAAATTGCTTTATGCTGTGAGGCATTGGTACACAAGGCATTATTGTCTTAGCTTTCAGCATGGACAGCCCTTTAAGTAGCTGCAGTTTATTGTTTCTGATTCTAAGGCTGGAATATTTAGAGCAAAATCATTGGAAGTGTTTCCTCTTCTTGCATGTAAGGTAAGATTTGAAACTGTAAGGGATATTTTTAATTAGTGTCGATTGCCAATTGTTCCCAACATTCAGCAACTCTAAAATTAAGTGCATAGATTGTTCAAGTTGAATGCTATAGAAATTCTTTCCTAACCTGAGAGGAGTCTGGAAAACTTGGGCATCAACTGTCTGCTGTGTGATCAGAATCTAAACTAAATATTTAAATCTATTGTCCGAGTCTGCAGGTGCAAAGATGGTGTGTAAAATCAGTAACTGTCCCAAAAATCCCTCTGAAAAAAATAGATGCCTGGTTTAAATAATCAGAACTAATAACTCTGTTACATCTGTAACTTCTGTGATTCCATGATTGCTACAAAGATGTTTTGAATGCATCTATTTCCATGCAAATTCATTGTGAATATATCCGTTTATATGCAAATAAAAAAGAATATGAAAAATGAATTTTTTAAAAGATTATTCACTTTTTAAATGTAACCACTAAAATGCACTGTAATATCTTTGTTCTTTTGATGTCATTGCTATAATTTCTTTGAAAATTTCCATCCATCTTCTATTGGGTGCTGGGTATATCTTAGATAATAAAACCTCTTAACATAAAATTAAGGATAGCATCAGAAGCTTGTAAGCAAAATTATCTGTAAAAACATAAAAAATTGTGGAAAAAAAAATAGATATAGGAACTTCAGAGTTAAAGATAAAAATAACATTTCAAAGCCAGATTCCCAAATTACCTTAACCCTCACTCCTTAGACATCCCACTCATATTCCTCTTTCTTCCTGTCTTCAAGATGTCATGTTCTTGCATCTAGTTTTCCTGAAAGAACCTTAAAAAATCTAAAACTCCTGCACTGTGCATTCACTTTTATAGATTAATGCTAAGCATGTGTCCCACAAGCTATAATTATGGAATAGTCTTGAGACCTAAAAACTAGGCCTGTATTCTGTGAGTTTCCTTGCATCCATTACCATTCTTCCATGCAGAATGCACCTCCAAGAGAGCCTGGCTCCATCTATACCCTCCCATTAGATAACTGAAGACTGCAGAAAGGTCTCTGCTTCTCCTACCCTACTATGGGTGAACAAACTCAGCTTTCTCAGTCTCTGCTCATATATCACGTACTCCAGACTCCACTGGTCACCTCGGTGGCCCTCCATTGGACTCCAGTATGCCCATGCGTAAGGGACTAGAAATATGTCTCAGCATTGTTGAGGCATATGTCAACATTTTTGGAAGAATGGTTTAACCACCGAGACATATATCCCAACGCTTTTGGAAGAAAAGTTTAACCACTGAGAGATATGTCCCAACACTTTTAGAAGAACAGTTTAACCACTGAAACCTAACCAGCAAGGCAACCAACGAAGATCTACCCGTCAGGAACACATATCCATCCTGTTGACTCGGACCATGTAGTGCAAGTCCTCTGCACATGTGCTCAGGCCCAGGGTCAGAGGAAGGATATGCGGAGTTCGGGCCTCCTGTGATCTTTGGGGACCCTCTAGTAACGGTACTGGATATGGGCCCCACCGCTGAGTGGGAGGTGTGGGTATGCAAAAGCAGTTCCGAGAATTTATTGACTATGCAACAGGACAATGATATAAAAGGCAAGACCAACAAAGACCAGATAGAACATTCTCCCACCGGACTTTAAGATGAATTGGACTGACGGGACGCTACAGATCCATAGTCGTAACTATCACAACTTTCTCACTCTCTCTCTTTCTCACTCTTTTCTCTCTTTCTCTCTCTTTTCTTTGCATACTTGTTGTGGGCCAAATACAGTGACATGGCACTTGACTCCATTTTGAGTCTTAATTCTGTTTCTGAGAATGCACAAAACCTGGTCACGGTAAAATATCTAATTGAACATCACTCAGGAGTTAAGTCCAGCCGCCCCCAGCCATGCAGAATTATCTGAGGTCGGTTGGAAAGCAAGGGGGTTTAATGTCTACCAAAATATTCAACCCAACACTGGATCATGACACCATGTCTTTGTTGTACTGCCGAGCTCCAAATCAAGTGCAGCACTCCAGGTCTCATAAGCACTGAACAGAGAGAATGAATCAACTCATGGGCAACATGTACTGATATAGCCACGTGGCTGGTTTTTGCCACAGGGGCACACTGCTACCTCATGTTCACCTTGCCTATCAGGACCACAAGGTCCATTATGCAGCAGTGCTTTCTAAGTCAGTCAACTTGAGTTGTTGCATTTTCCTTGTCGGAACTTCATGAGATTGCCATCAGCCCCATTTCTCAAATCTAGTTCACTCAGAACAGCAGTTGTACTCCTTCCCAGCCCATAATCTATGTCCTTAATTAGGAACTTAAATGTAATTGACCTTGATATGAATCTCTGAAGGATGCTCCCAATATGCACTGGACAATTGGACCTTTTACTGATGGGCTCAACACAACTTGTCATTCTATAGAGAGTTACACTTATGTAGTTTATTTCTCACTACTGAAATGTGTTTTGAACTTAGGTCTCTCACGTCTTTGAAAATTGTTTTATGCACCTGTATATTTTTGATACATAATAAAATTTTAGATTAAACATATCTTTGAATAGATTTAATAATATATATATATATTTAAAACTGTTATCATAACTGACCTAGCTCTGAAGCACATTCATGGTCTCTTCTGATGTTCACCCCTGTACCTGTGTGAAACAGTACCTTGTGTTTTCAGGTAGGATTGCTCATAAAACATATATATAGGCTTTAGCCTAATGGTATATTAGTGCTCTCTCATATCTTCAGGTAAAAAGGACACTCCTACATGAAGATTTTAGATTGTATTGTCTTGATACTGCTATCAAAAGTATCAAGTGATCTCTTTCCTACAAATTGAACAATATCTGGGTTAAAGTTGAAATAGAAATTTCATTGCTTTGATTATAAAATCATGACGTGCTAAAATTCTGTTGAAAATAGATTTACTTTTTAAATAGAAAAAAAAGAGAAAAACAAGCAGCAGCTTAATACATTTCCTTTTTAAAAGGAAAATCATGAATCTTTGAGAATTTCAACCTCAAATGGATTCCTTATTAGATGAGAATTATGACTTCTCCAATAACTTATTTGCTAACTACCTGTCTAATAATTTATCAGCAGGAACTAATGAACTCCCACACAGTGTACCATTTCATTTAGAATACAGAAATACACATTGCATTAGAAGTTATTCATACAGTCTATATTCAAAGCACAAGTGAAAACTTAAATATAGACCTGCCGTAACACAAAACCTCAATAAATAAACTACTTATTTTAAATACTCTACTGATTATCATAAAACAGACAAACACCGAAACTGCCTCTTTCTTCCAATATTCCATTTACTTTAATGCATTGTCTCAGTGTTATATTGATATAAAGATGTTTGAAAATGGTGCCTGTAATCTACATTTTTGATCTGTTTAAAGAGCTGCTGGCTTCAGCAGAACATTAATGCAAATCTAATGTACCTGCTGGTATGATTAGCTGAATCAAATGATGGCATTTAAGTAACACCTAAATAATCTTAATTAGGATCTTCAGCTCATCTTAGCACTTGGAACTCTACAGATGGATAGTCTTAATTATCAGCCTTTTGATTAGGATAACAGCTCTAATCAAGATGATGTGGTTCTGATAGACAGCGTATCAGTAAATTAATGACTGTTGTTAAGAGGAAAACATAAGTGAAAAACAAGAGCTGTCTGCTATCTGGAACACGGTAAAAGAATAAAGTCTACAGTATGTGAAGAAATTAATGTTTTGTGGGAAGAACATAAGTATTCACATTTGGTATGTGTGGAAATGAGCCAATAATAACGCCTACTCCCAGTTTTCCCTATTCTATTCCCCTACACTAAATATGGCTATGAGTTCTCTATTGCACAGTCACAAATCATGAGTAATGCAAATTAGTTTATAAACATTCCTTTTTGACACCTTGTGATTTTATGAAAGTCCAATGGACACAGGGCGTTTGAATCAATGCCAGTGAAAAGGTTCCATATGTAGGGAAAAGTAACAAATGGCTTGTTAGTGGGTGCTGTTCATTTGAAATAGAGGCTATAAATTTAAAAGTATTGCTACATCAGAAGAAACACAAAACCATATATGAAAATGTAACACTTTCTTGCAGCCAAGTTAGATGGCGTAACTTCCGCTTCTGAAATATTTCATCATTCACTGATGTAAAATTAAGTAAATGTCAGACTAATTAGGATACGGCAAAGTGTTTGTTCTCTGATACCCAGATATTGAAATTATTAGTTAAATGTTTTGGAAAAAAAAAGTTTAATTAATCCTAATGAAGGCAATCGTATATTTTATTTATATATCAGTAACTGGCTTTAGAGTTTATTTTGTATTAGCAAATGAAGGGCATTGAAATGTCAGCTCTTTTTACCTAGTCCGGATCATTACATGGAATTGTTTCTCACTTCCTGACAAGGGTGATACTTATGGGAAAACTTTGTTTTCAACTTCAAATAAGTATCTTGGGCTTACTCTCTGATGCACTCACATTTCCTTACTGGAATAAACAAACTACACTGTCACTATAGTTTGGGAAAAGAAAAAAGGAAAAGAAAAAGAAAAAAAAAAGAAAAGAAAAGAAAAGAAAAGAAAAGAGAAAAGAAAAGAAAAGAAAAGAAAAGAAAAGAAAAGAAAAGAAAAGAAAAGAAAAGAAAAGAAAAGAAAAGAAAAGAAAAGAAAA
>VWZK01007630.1:0-62443 GCA_013396935.1 Baryphthengus martii | reverse complement strand
AGGAAGGGAAGGGAAGGGAAGGGAAGGGAAGGGAACCCACCAACTGAACTCAGAAAGAACATAATGAAGGTGGAAGATCTATCTGGAAGTAAGACAGGCATATTTGGGGGGAATTGGCAGAACATGAAAAGCAACTGGCTCCTTAAATTCTGTAATAGTAAATTAGATACATCAGCTTATTAACGTGCTATTTGAATGGTCAAAGAATTTGGTGGGACAGAAGGGTTCAGGATTTGCACTTTTATGTTTTATTATCAGGGAACGCTGGCAAATCCATGCCACCTCTATAAACACTTACCATGGAAATCAAATGCTATACAGAGAATGATCTATCTTCAATAATCAAACTACCCCTTCATGCCATGACAGTTAACAAGCTTATCTGATTAGGACTGTCTCTAAGATCAAATGACTGGAGAAATTCTGGGTTTGGACACATGAAAAGAGAAGTTTTCAGGGGCAAGTGATAGTCATAAATGCTTTTGAGACATAAAAAATAAAAGAACTTAAAAATACAGACACTAGCATCAGATGGCACTCTTCCTAAAATAATCCCTGGGGGGAAATATTAATGAAGACTCAGCATTTTCCTAATCACATGACCTGACAACTAGTCAGGTCACACACTGAAAAACCTCCCATTAAAAGTGGAGGGGAGCAATGAGACAAATCTAAGAATGGTCAGAGAGCATTAATAGTTACACTTTTCCAGTGATGTTAGTTTTCCATCTTAAATTAGCAAAGACTTCATTGATTTGTATAAAACAACATGTCAGAGTCCCATACAAACAATATTCATCTTACAAGCTATATTTATTTGAGATTAAAAAAACATAAATTGATATTATTGTTTGTATAATTTCATGCAGCTGTCCTTTCTGCTGCAAAACCTCTGCCCATCTCATCCACAGACACTAAAGAGAAATTACCTAAAAGAAATCTTGGGGATTAAATTCTGCAATTATGCTGTCAGGTGGAACATCATCAAAGGTACATCTTAAAGTTCTAATACATGCAAACACAAGACAGTTTGTAACAAATTACAGGGAACATGAATGTAAAAAAAAAATGCAAATAAAGCTAGACTTTAAACCTCAGTATACATATGATTTTGGTATAAGTAAAATGTACTTATTGGTGCATTAATCTGTTTCTACTGTCTGCCTGTCCCCCAATTTTAAGTATCCTACTTTGGCTCACTGTATATTTCTTCACACTTCTGATACAAATTTTAGCCTTAAGCATTTAGAAACAGAGAAGAATAATAGAGAAGACAAATATATTTATAATAAACTATTCCCACCTTTATGTACAAACTTTTAAATATATCAGTCACATATAATTAAGACAAGTTTTAAAAGTGTGATAAATTCTCTACGCGTTCCCAAATCACCTGACAATTGTGTGTTTCACAAAGGTAGGTCCAGAATCAGACAGTACATAAAAGGTAATACCTCAATAATTCTTTTTCTATTCTCTGCCACTCTAGTAAATTCTGTATTTAGAACAGTCGAATATATGTTGACTATAGTAAGCAGAAATATGTACTTTATTAAATCGGCCATTAAGTAGCATCTGAAATATATTTATTTTATACATCATACAACCTATTTGAACTAATTGATTTTTAATAAACACTTGCACAGTACTTTCTGTAATGTCAGTTAAATGCCTATTTGTAAGTAAATAACCATTACCAATTTGCATTTATAAAGCAGGGTCCAGATTCTGCAAGTGAAACCACACAGACAGATCCCAGTACCACACTGTCCCCAGTAGGACACCATGGAAAACACAGGAGAGGTCATAAAAGTCCAAAGGAAACAAACAAAAAAGCTCTGGTATGCTTGGGGGTGGGTGTATTGTTTCTTTTGCCTTGAGAACTACCACACATGCCATTGCCTGTGTGCTGCATCCAAAACCCTGGGAAGGAAAGCTACAGGCTGGATACCCTATGGAGCACAAGCTCTTTTCCCATTGACATCTCTTTGTATGCACTGGTACATGGGTAGCGTGGCTCTTGTCCCAGGTGTCACTTTCTGATTATTGTGTGTGTTTGCACCCATGCTTTAGAGATTACATTCACAATCAGCCCTGCAGGACTTTGCTGATTCCTTGGAGGGCTGCTTCATGTTAACCTTTGGTGTTATTTCATTTACTTAAAGGAATTAAGTTTTTAGTTTGGTTCTACTGATGTAGAAATCTATTTTGTACCACTAAAAGATATTAATTGATGGGGGAGTGTAGAAGGAAGAAAAAGATAAAGAAAAAAGGACAGCGAAATAACAAGACCTTGAATGACATTTAATATTGAAATTACTCATCATTTGCTATGGTGCTAATTGGTCTCTATCTAAGACTTTTCCATTTAAAATTATACGCTTCTCTGCTGTGGGTTATGACTATCAATTAATCGTAACAATGACATTTCCAGATAAGAACCGGATCAGTGTCAGCACTGAGTAAAGTCTTAAAACCCACACTCCCCCAAAAGCCTAAAATTATTCAACACTTTAAGAGATACGTTTTCTATTTTTTTTTTCATTTTTACCAATTAGTTACACTGCTGCTTACAAGTGGTGTTGATGATACAAATTGTCTTATTCAAGATGTTTACAATAAGAAAATTAAACCCATTAAATGTTTCTGCCACACAAATCTAACAGGGAAGTGTGAATCAATCATTCCTAAAAGTTGTGGAAATAATTTCTAGCTATCTTTAATCTAGAAGACTACAATATTTTCATTAATTTTCCATTCACATTTTTTAGCACAGAAATGGATAATTAAATATCAATTTAAGACATATTAAGTAGAGTTAATTAAATTGAGTTTTGTATGAAAAAAAAAGTGAAAATATTTAAAAATAATTAATCTGGAACATAGTAAAGGTACTTAACTGCTTAGAACAGAGAGTTTATATGGACAACCTGTGCTGTCATGATGCTTAAACAGTAGACAGATAATTTTATAATTATTTTAATTCTTTTAATTGTTATTGGGGTATTTGATAATGTCTCTGTATAGGGAGTAAATATATTGTGACTATATTTCAGAGGTTTATCTATATATTCAATGATCCAGTAGCTTCTTGATTTGAAATATACTTCACTGTATTTTTAAAATATTTTGATCACAGGACTGTAAGTACAAAAATGATATCTGAAAACATATAAAAACCTCATAATGGCTAAATCTCATCAAAATGCTTTTGATTCACTACTTACCTGAGTCCTATGTTTCTCTATTTTCTTTTCTTCTTTCTTTCTTTTTTTTTTTTTTTTTTTTTTTTTTTTTTTTTTTTTTTTTTTGTCTGAAAAGAAGGGACAAATGCCTGAGTGTATGACAATATGAAATACATTCTAAAGTTCAAATACATACCAGGCCTTTTTCTCAATGTAGTTCTGGTGCATTAGTGAGAAAGGCTTGAAGTAGCACTCAGTGTGACACATCTGCAATCACACATAGGCATCCAGCCTGACCCTCAACCATTCTTCTCTTTCCCCATCGTCTTTCACATCAAGCATGAAATACAAGTTTTGTCTCCTGTTACCTTTTCAATTTTTCATGCTCCCTGTTGACTAAGATTGACTGAGGCCAGACCTGAACCATGCATACAAAATTAGAACCATTGCCCAAACTTACAAGATGCTGCTTTGTTATAACTACATAATGTGCTATATAATAATATGTTATGCTAATATTATAATAATAATGTTAAAATAATAGCCATTGGTATTACAATCAATGACAGCCTTAGACATGACACTATGATGACCATTCTATTTTAGACAACAATTGCGATGTACAGCTGGCTAGAAGCAACAATTGCATTTCAGGGAGAAAAAAAATAAATCTGCATTCTTAAAAATTCATAGTTGTTGAAATATAGATGTTTTTGTACCTTTAAGAACTGAACAACCTTTAATAGTCTAATAGTCTAATAATGAGCCAAACTGCTCGTCTGAAACTAATTATAAAATCAACCATTTCAACGTAGTCAGAATAATGAGGATGGACATAACCATTATTGACTTTCAACAGATTCTTTCCATTTGTGAACTACTGACAATATTTTTATCCTCAAAGTTCCAAACTGATATTTAAAAAAACCCCAAACATTCCTAGAAAACAAGTTTTCTCTAGAAAAATGTTGTACTTTAATACAGGATGTTTTCCTATATCTTTTTAACTGAATTTTAAAATACAAACTGACATTCGTATAGGGTTTTATTTAATTAGCCTCTTTAAGATCAATTATATTTAAGCTTTCTCATCTTCATCTTGACCCTTGAAGAAGTTTTTTGAATTTTTACCTCATACAGTTTAAGTCAGGTGTTGCTTAATGTATACTTAAATCAGGAAAAAAGGAAAAAATAAACATCATTTACTTACCAGAGCTTTTAGCTTCAAAGCTGTATACTAGTTTAAAGTACTCAAAGTGTTCTTATTAATTTCAAGAAAAACTGATTCTAAACTCCAGATATTGGAAAATTAATCTCGGGCTTGACACTAATTGGTTACAATGCCTATGATAACAAACTGTTAACAGGGTAGACTTAGAATGTCAATCGTCAACCAGTTGGTTGTATCAACAACTAAATGCTTATTTAAGTGAGTTGTAGAAGGTAATCTGAGGAGGATTCAAGTTTATTTAGTTTGCTTGGCTTTTTTTGAGGGGAGAGAAGGGAAGGAAGGAAGGAGAAAGAGGGCACATATAGCAGGACATACTTGATGTTAAAAAAAAAAAAAAAGCTCACATTAATAAAATTACAAAACCAAATATTTAACTCTGACATTGACTGAAAATGTGCAAATGCTGTCAGATACTAAGGCACATGCTCAACGTCGAAGAAAGTAGACAAGTCACTTGGTGAGTGGGAAGACAAGTGTGACTCTTTCCCTGTCTAGAGAGGTTCAAGATCACAAGGCCCATGACAGTGAACAAATCACCAGAAACTATGACTCCTTTCCAGTCATTCCTAAGAAGGTAGCCAACTGCATTTTGTTAGGAGAACATTATGCCTTGCTAATGTATTCTGAACATGCTGGCTATGCCCCTGCTGATTTAATGATCTACAGAGGTGCCTACTGCCGCATGGTCATCTAGTTTACATAAGAATGGGATATCAGCCTGCAATGAAGTTATCTGTTTTCTACCATCTCCCTTCCTCTCTCTCCTTGTTTCTCTCTTTCTTTCCCCTTAAAGCCTGGTCAGGTTCTGAGGAAAATTAGATTAACAGCTGAGTCCTCTGTTTTTATTATGTAAAATAGGAGGTATCCATGACACAAGAATAAAAGAATGTGGTTCAGCTTGAAAGACTTTGACAACAAATTTCATAAGGAAAAGCTCAATAATATCTTTGTAATCTAATGAAGAGTCTAACTTGAAGCCTAACTCATGGTTTTGAACTTCCGTCTTGGGTAGAAATGCCTCCTGTACACATAGAACGAAAAGCAGCATGTGTAATTCGCAGTAGTTAAATTCATGGCATTTACATTCAGTTTTATAGTCTTGGGTGGGAATTTACACCAGATCAGAGCACACAAATTAGATATTGTTCATAAGTCATTTATGGATCTGCTATCTGCAGGAACACCTGTGTAACTTCTGAATGTTGATGGAATGATACTTGGAGTACACTACGAGTGAGAAATTATTCTCCTTGCTTTTGTTGGAGTTCAGCTACTGCTGAAAAGCTTTGGTGAAAGAAATATTTTTTAGTAGATGAATAACATTTCAGACTCTGTTTTTAAATACCTCAAAGCTGATTTTTCCTTACTCAGATTATAAACTTAGCTGACATCTGTTCAAGCTGCTTCAGCTGTTGAATTATTTATTCTTTGTGACTAAGTTAACTACCTCTATACCAAGGACAAAATATTGGAGAAAATAGTATGAGCACACTTAAAACTGAGCTGTTAATATCAAAGTCAATATTTATGTACTATTTAAAAATGTCAACTGCCAAGAGTAAATCCTAGGCAAAATAAACCAAACCAAAGCTATGGAAAAGAGAGGCAGGGATTATGTATTTGTGCAATTTTTAACTTTTCATTCTAATTTGATTGTGTGAGTATATTTGTATTCATGAAGTTGGGAAAATAGAGGTACAAGCCAAAGCTAAAAATGGTGTTTGGTTTCTTTATTTATTTGTTTGGGTTTGGTTTGGTTTTTTTGGCTGTAAGATCTGAGTAGGGCACTCTTAGAGATCACTACATTCATTTTCTGTTGAATAAGGAGAAAACACCTATTGGCTTTCTTGTTTGCTTTTTTTTTCTTATTATTATTTATTTTCTGTTATAGACAATTTGAAAGCCAGACATATCACTTAAAGGTGGTCTGAAGTGCTCATATTTTGTTATGGAAATTTAAAGTACCTGGACTACAACTTCAAGAATTCATTACTTTATGACTGATATTTAAGGAAAAAATACTAATAGAAGAGGACAAATATACAAAATGTGTGACTCAAACTTCAGATGATTTTTTTTTAAATCCTGTCTTAAAGATAGGATAACAGGCAAATCTTATAGTATACAGAAAATTAAGAATTTTTTTTTGTTCTCAGGAAATTCCTTTTCTAGTACTTAAATTGTACAATAATAATGAGATCCCTTTGAACATCTGCTGTTTTCAGCAGAAATTATTAGTTCAGTGGAATGTTTTAAATAGCAGTGATATTTACTGATATCTTGTCTGTAATCATGTTCAAGCTTGTAAAGAGTTAGTTGCATGGAAAGTATATGAGTACAAAAATAAAAAATAACTTTATCAGATATGGGAAAATAAATGTTTATAAATTTATTTTTACTTAAAACTTCAGTTCTTCCTCCATTCTGAAATAATTGTATCCATTTATGTGTTTAGAACTGCATAAGCAATTTGGAAGCTAACTCTAATGATGACAATGGTAATACTTCTGTTGACATCACTACCTCCTGAACCTATTGTGGAGCAGGAATATCTTGGTATGCCACTATGTAAAATAACATCAATATTGCTATATCAGTGGTTGAGAGAAATAAAATACTTCCATGAGTTTCTTGAGAATGTATATAGGGTCAATGCAGCTCTCTAATCCCTACCATCTCATTGTTAGAAAAAGGCATCACTTCAAATGTCAGTTTTCCTCTTTACAGAAAAGCTACATTGTGTTTCTATTAAATATATGAACCTGCTTTGAAATCAGCTCTGTATCAGAATGAAAGTTTTATTCAGTAAAAAGTTAAGTAAACTAATGCCATTTATTTTGCCAAAATCATTCATGGCACACAACTAAAAATTGAAATCCACCGTGCAATTTGTTGATATCTTCTTGCATCTATACCTGTTTTAAATACTCCTTACTTGTTCAATCTCTCCATATCAACATCTACTAATTCAGATTACAGGTGTTCCATGCAGACAGGTGTTTTATAAAAGACATACGCATACACATATACAGAGTCTATAAGAATAATGCTTAGTATCTATATTCTGTAGTCGATTGCCTTGTCAAGTCGGCTCCCACACACAAAGGACATTAACTTCACAATGGAAAAGAAAATGATCAGGGAAAGAAATGATAGTTCCCCATAGGGAAAGGAGGATTACTATTAAGGATAATACAATTCCTTTGGAGAAAAATAACTTAGGAGTTCTTTAATACTCCCTGAAATATGTCTCTAACCTTTTCCTTGTACTGTATTACTCAGTCAGTCAGACTACTGCTATTTTGTACATGACATGGATGAAAAATGCCTGGGTCAGGTATCCTCATGAAAGCAGTATATAACCAGGAGCACTGCTGTCAATTTGCGTTGGCATTTTGAAAAGAAATCTCACAGGCTGTCTATCTATCTGCCTCATAGTTCTGGGTAGCTCCAACATCATATGTCCTTATTAGCATGTTCCAAATAGAACTATTATCATGTACTAATTCCATTTCTATCCAGCCCAGAATTTGTAAAGCTATTAGCTTGTATTAAGTGGTGTTGTCAGCTACTCACTGGATGTCAGCATTAAGCTGTGAGAATTAAGCTGCGCCTCCCAAAGAAGCCATTTCCTCAAATTCAACCTGAAGGAAAGAAGTGAAGGGAGGTAAAAATTGTAACTCCAAAGATCAAAGATCCTTTGCTTTCTGATAAGCCTGGTAAAATGAGTGAGGCTAATACTGCAAAGAGAATGGATGATGTGGTGAAAACTGGTGTGGGAGTTGTTTGAGTGATACTCAGTCTCTTGAGGCAGCTCGACAAGTTCAACTTGTGACCTGATGCAATGTGTCTCATTTTACCTAAAGCAAATTATAAAGCACTCACACACTATTTTGCCCAGAGAAAGTGCACAGATGAGGTAGCAACTTCAGTTGACATTACAACATCTTGACAAGGCTTTCACTCTGTGACCACTGGGGTGAGTGGTCACGGGAATGTATAGAGGTGTTTCCTTGATTGCAGTCAGGGTAAGACCCTTGGTAGTTCTCTTTGGTTAGTAGTATTGATTTCCTGAAGGGATTTGCCAAGATTTATACTGAAATTGAAAGAAAAAACAAGTATTAAATTTATGCTCTCACGTCTTTACAGAATTTTTATGAGCAAATTTATCTTCTAAGAGGTTGCTCACACCCTAGTTTCAATGAAAAATTTAAAATACTCAACCTTGCTCTCCCCCTCCCCATCATTTGCCACTTTTAATAAATACAAACCACATACGTTTATGAAGGTTGTGTCTGTCAAAGTTTTTCTCTATAAGAGCCATACAATCTACCATATGTGCTGGACATCACTGTCCAACACATAATCATCTTAGATCCATCTTGGCGTGCCTTATCATTGATTATGTGAGGCCTGTTATACTAATTTTATTATAGTTTACCACATGAGGTACTTATGGGGTACCCTACAACTATGTAGCCAAAAAGATTTAGCAATCACCATGAATTCAGCTTCATCAAATTCTGGAAAATTCCTTGGGAGTGTATCCCTCCACTCCCTTTTGCACATAGACGCATAAACCCATATTTAGCTGCCATAAACCCAGAAGTTTTAGGCATATTCTCATGTCCTAGCCACTAGAATAAGATTTCCATCATAGCTGTATCTGACAGTTTAAAGAGGAATATATGAGATATGTAGAAATTACTGCAGTACGAAAAATAAATGAGGAAGACTGCTGCCAAAGACAGTAGGAAGTGTAATAGGAGTACTAATGTAGTACTAAAACATGCCCTAACAAGCTTACATATATTGCATAAGTAACCATTTATTTGTACAGCATCTTAACAGGCATACATTATTTCATACATGAAATGTCATACATGAAATAATTTCATATATCTTTGTTTATAAATGTTATTTGTGTTAGAAAAGGAAGGTAGTTGTTTCCTTTTGATACAACTTATCAAAAGGTATTAAAAGGTGGTACATTTCCAATCTATGATCCCAATTGTTAAAAAAATTTCTACAATTGCTTAAAATTTATGTGCAAAATTCAACTCTAGTAGGAAATAAAAAATGCAAGGTGTCTCTCTTTAAAATATCCATTAAATCTTATTTGCAATAGTGTTATTTTCCAAGATGTAAATTATTTATTAATTTATTTATTACAGAAAATACCTCTGTATTTGAGAAATTATGCTACATATCTATACCAGCATTTGATAGGTTACCTGTTACTCATGATATGAAATTTCTTTTAGCTTAACCTGTCATCAAGGAAAAGAGAATTTACTCTAAAAAGAGTATACTGTAAACCATCACAGTGTTTTACTGTATTACATTGTATGACACTTTGCTGCTGTATTTCAGATTATTATTAAAATGCTAAATTTTTGCCTGAAAAGACGAGACACAATGCTTAATCAGAAGTATATTTTTTTCTGTCACTTATTTAACTTGAAATACCAATTAGATTCCTAGAATAGTTTCTTATTTTATGCACTCATTTAAGTTTTCTTTTATTTTCATGTTTTATTAATAAAACTTTGCTATAGACTATTAATAACCAGCATGTCTGTAAAACATCCTAGAGATTCTCAGGACTATGCCCAGATAGATTTTGAGTATCTCCAAGGAGGGGGACCCCACAGCCTCACTGGGAAACCTGTTCCAGTGTTCGGACACATTCACAATTAAAAAAGTATTGCCTGATGTTCAGAAGGAACCTCAGTTTGTGCTCATCATCTCTGCACTGTCAGTTGATACCCCTGAGAAGAGCCTGGCTCTGTCTTCTCCATTCCTCACACCTGGTATTTATACATTAATAAGATGGCTCCCCTGAGCCATCTTTTGCTGAGCAGCCCCACTTATTTCAGCCTTTTCTCATCTCTGAGGTGCTCCAGTACCTTAACCATCTATGTGGCCCTTTGTTGGACTCTTGTTGAGTAACTCCATACCTCTTTTGTACTGAGGAACCCGGAACTGGACATTGTACCCTAGATGTGGCTTCACTGGTGCTGAATAGAAGGTAAGTTACACTTCCCTTGACCTGCTGACAACACTCTTAATGCAGTTCAGGATGTGGTAGGTGTCCTTTAACTCAAGGATACGTTGCTGGCTCACGGTCAACCTCACAAATTATCAAACCTTACCAGTAAAATCAATGCAATGAAGTCTTTAAGTACCTTGGCCTTTCCCATGCCTTTTGTCTTAAGGTTCCCTGCCTCACTTAGGGTCTGTGTTTTCCCAAGGATTCCTTTTGCTGTTAGTGGATCTGTAGATGCTCTTCTTGTTGCCCTTTACATCCCTTGCCAAAGTCAGCCGCAGGTGAGTTTTGGTTTTCCTAATGCCATCTCTGCACACTTATATAGTGTCTCTGAATTCATCCCAGGTCACCTGCCCTGCTTCGGTTTCTTGTGTATGTCTTTTTTATGTCTGATCTTAGTCAGGAGTTCCTCGTTCATCCATTCAGACTTCCTGATGCCTTCAAGCTCATCAAAATGGATCATTCTTGAACCTGAATATTAACCAGTTCTCTTGAACTCCTCTTCTCTCCTGGGCCATATACTATGTGATTCTTCCAAGTGGATCCTAAACAGGCCCAGGTCTGCTCTTCTGAAGACCAGGGCTGTGGTCCTGCTTTTAGCCTTGCTCTCTTCTTGCAGGATCACGAACACGACCATCAAATAGTCACTGTAACCAAGGATGCCCTTGACCTTCGTATCCCTGGCCAGTCATTCCTTGCTTGGTAAATATGAGGTCCAGAAGAGCACCTGTCCTAGTTGGCTCCTCAATCATTTTAAGTTGTCAACAGTGCACTCCAGAAACCTCCTGAATGCTTATGCCCTACAGTTTATACTTCCACATATTGAGGTGGCTGCAGTCCCTCACAAGGACCCAGTCCTGCAAATTTGAGTCTTCTTCCAGTTGTCTGAAGGAGTTGTCATCTACTTCTTCATGATCAAAAACTTGTAACAGTGTCATTTGCGTCAATTGACCGATTAATCCTTATCTTAGCCAGATAGTAATTCATCCCCAGTCATATCTCTAGGCATTCCTGTTGCAACTTCCCCTCCTCAGGTTTCTGTGTCTTCCTTAAATTTGTTTGCCTTCATTGAATGTCCTGATGAGTACACTTTATATACTGATCTCTTAAACATATTAATTGAACATTTCTCCCCAGAAAAAAAGCAAACAAGCAAATAAACAAACAAACAAACAAACAAACAAAACCCAAAATAACAAAACCAACACATTTTCCTCTGATCTTACACATAAATTCAAACACCGTACATATATCAATTCAATCTGAAAATACCATATTGACTACAGATAATGAAAAAAATGAATTAAATCCAATGTTTAAATTAATTATATTAATTAAAAATATAACTCTGTTACAAATATCTGAATGAATTTTGAACTAAGATATTAAATTCATAATTCTTCTCCAAAAAAATATGGTGTTGTAGCTAAAATTCCTAGCTGTAAAAGCGAAAAAATAAAAAACAGGTAATTATTAAATAAAAGTCTTCTTATCCTTATGGTCTTTCATCTGCCCAATTGCTTTATCTGAACTTAACAATTGTTTCTAATTATTGTTGGGTTTGTGTTTGATTTCTTTGTTGTTGTGGTGTTTTTTTTTCCCTTCAAATGTTTTAATAATAATCTGCATGGAACAGCAGTATTCTTTTGCTTTTTATGGTGTCTAGTCTGTGATTTGTCCTCATCTTGGCTTGTTTTCCATGTACTGTAGTTTTCTGAGAGCTAGAAGTTACCTTGCTGTTCTTCCTCTCCAGTTACAAAAGCATTTTACATGTTGTGTAGTCATTCAAACCAATAAATGAAATGTCTCATATTCAGGCCCTAGCAGCTGCAATGCATTTTAAGTAAGTCAGATTTTCCTCTGATCTCGCGGAATTTGTGGGCAAGAGCAGGGCTAAGATGCATAGATTTACCATATCTACAGCTTTCCAGTCTGAAGACATTTCTGAATTACCAGTCAGCCACTTCATACTATTTTGCTTGTTATATTATTCCTAAAGAGATCATAATACGTAGTGATATTGAGTATAAATTGTATGTGTTACTCTAAAGATACATTATTGTGTCTTCTCATGTGCCATATAAGGCTCTAAACTGCTGAATGATTATCTGGTACATAGAGCACAAGGTAATAACAATTTCAGTGAGACTCCTGGAAACCTCATAACTTGAGAAGCATTCATGGTTAAAAGTGCCTTGGATGCATCCAAAACATTTGTACCACCCAATACTTGGTTTTGAATGCCTAGAAATTAAAAGCTCTGCTCTTAGCATACCTCCTTCATCTAGCTATTCAAATAGTATTTTTCTCTTAAGACTCAATGATGTTGTGAATTTTGCTCTTCTTGGTAATAAAGAAGTATAACATAAAAAAAAAAAAAAAAAAGAAAGTTTTTTTTTATCTGATATAATATAAATAAGCTGTTGCTTTTTTTTCGTGTGGTGTTTTGTTTTGTTTTTCTTTTTTTTTGTTGTTGTTTTTTTTTTGGTGGTGGGAGTGTAGTGTGGGGTTGGATCTGACTAAGCTGAACAATGTCTGTTCAGCTGCTTGTTGTATGCAGTGTCAAAATAATCCAGTCAGCAATAAGAAACCAAGGAACTGAGAAATACATAGTACCAGGGGATACATGCCTTGCTAAAAATCCTGCAGGTGGCTGTTGGCAAAATCCACAAGGGAACTGAAGTTTCCTGGCTTTCAGACTGCTGACTCATTCAATCATTAACTGTTTTCCATTAGATGTTGAGTCTATACTCCATCAAACAAAATTTGGTACTCTGTAAGATCTTTTAGGATGAAAATGTTTCTACTAGTGTAAGGTTACATTATTACATTGTTGGAAGTTAACATGGTTTTTACTATAACTGCAGTTTGAACTACCCATCCACCAGCCCATTCAGAAGTACTTTGGTGTAGTCAAAATGATTCTTACTTACCAAACCTTTTATTTTTAGGACAGAAAAAGTCTAAAAGTAAAAATATTTTATTACTTTTATTGAATTTATTGCAAATGTTGGTATGCATTTTGAATAAGTAATGCTGCCTTATGTCCTGCAAACTACTTCTGGAAACTGAAATAATAAATCTCATAAACTGTATATTAAAATAGTAAACTGCACATTTGTAAGACATCCTCATTTATTTCCATAAAAAACTTCTCTAAAAACAAGGGACTGCTTGCCAAAGAGTCAATCAGGTAAGCCCATATGTTATTGATTCCTCCATTGCATGGCATCATTTAAAAATAGAATCAAAACTGGAAAGCATAAAACCTTACACGTTAATGTGCTTTAAATCCATTTCTTTCATCTTGTACTGTCTGTGGCAAACAGGCATTCAAAGTCTTCTTGGCTCATTGAATTTAAGGTCAGTGTTAGGTCCTGTTCTGGGATTCTGATGTCATTATTTACATAAAACTCAGTCTTTTTCTGGTTTTGCATAACAAGCTTATGCATTTATGATGAGTTTCTACATGGGTAATAATATACAATTAAATATATAGTAATTAAACGGAGAACTTACAAGGCAGTTTGTCATAGCTATTAATTGGGCAGAGACCAAGAGAGCAACATTTACCACACAAGTGACATATACATCTTTTCAAACTGATGTGCATTGTACCAAAGGAAACTGAAACACTAGTGGAGATAATTTGGGATTTAACACAAATTCTGCAGCTGTGTGAATGACAGGCCCATAATGTCTCATAATCCAGCTGCTGTGCCTATGACACACAGGCAATACTGGGCAGATAAGTTCCCTTCAGGTCCTTTTCTAGAACTGCATAGGTAATTTGAACTGAAAGTCCTGAAAAGGAGTTTTGAAAACTCTATAAATATGCCGTAGAAAGCCATATGAGACCTACGTAACAACAGCATAGACTTATCCTACTAACCAGGTAACCTACATCTTAAACCAGACTTTACAGATCAAGCAAGAATATGTGAAAAGCAGAAAAGTGTATCACTTCAGTTTTGCAATTTGGCCCTTAAATCAGAAGACTTTAACAGCTCAAATGAGCTGAAGCTTTCAGCTATGGCATTCTTTGTCTTTCTTCACAATACCTTTTAGCTGCAGATGACATGTAGTGCTAACAATCCCATATTCCCTAGACCACTGAAAATCAAGAAAACTTTAGGCTCTGTATTACAGGAAATCAGTTATGTTTTGGTTTTCACTTCATTATCTGGCGGAAGTTTTATTAGTTACACTAGCTTTTTTCTGTGGGATTTTGGTTTGGTTTGGTTATGGTTTGTTTTCATTTTTATTAAGTTGTTGCTTAGCTTTTGAGATCTGGCTACATTGCAGACCATCGGGAGTTTTGTATTGTGAAAAGATCTATCACTAGCTTTTATAAAAACTTAAAAATTACATATGTTTCTATATGCTTTAAAGATTCTGAATATCTCAGAACAACTAGGATTATATTATAGAAAAATAATTCTACTTATAAGGAAGAAATATAAAAGCTAGCAAGTCCTAAAGCAAAAACATCAATTACTTCAGTATTAGATCATTAGGTGTGAGATTAATTTCTGTGCATTTTCCATTGTAGAAGTTTTATACAATACAGAGATAAATGTTTTAACTATTTTGTCTCATTTCACACTTGTTAGAATACCTTGGTTTGAAATTAGTATATAATTTTTAATATTTGGATTATAATCTGACAGGATATTCCAAAGGTGATTGAGTTAGCTGTCATGGGGAACTGTGAGACTCAAAGAGAAACTTTTTATAAGAGCTATGACTCAGGCTTCTAAATAATGTATTTACTGTAAGAATTTGGACCTTACATCAATTAAATTTATTTTTTTTTTTCAAATCATGTTTTTAGCTTGGATAAAAGCTTTCTAATGAAATGTTTCTCTTCTCATCATTTATTATTTAAGAGAAAATTCTGATCAACAAGAAAGCTCAACATTTAAAATGCACATATAGTTACATACATATGCATATATAAATAAGAGTTCTTAACCAATTTTTTAATTACACGTTTAAAGAAAAATCATTCTTATTAATGAACTATCAAATTAGACAAATTAAGTTATATCATCTAAACCTAGGGTCAAAGTGCAACAGAGTGACTGAAAAATCATCATTAGCATCTCTCACACTCCAAGCCTTTCATTGATGTGACATTTTAAAAATTACTAGAATTGTACTCTATCTGCACGTGAATTTTGGATATTTTCCATCATTTACCAAGTGTTCTAAGTTGATGAGATAAAAGAATTTAATTGTTATTTGTTGTTTATGAAAGTTAGGTGGAAATGTCCATATGAAGACGAGTATTTGAAGTAGAATATGGTGCTTCCTCTGAAATGTCTTTTCAGTTTCTTTATCTATCAAGGCTCAATTACATGGAAAATCTGAAAAGTAATGTTAGTCATAGCACTGTCTTGATCTTGTGTACTTGCAAAGGAGCAAAAAGAAACACTGTTAGCAGCGTTACTCAGCTTTTTGTCATTAATGGAAGCAGAGAAGTGCTAGCAATATCCAAACAATATGATTAAGAACAAATAAACAAAGCAACAGGTGAGCAAAAAATGAGGAAAAAAAAATCATTGCTGAGATATTACTATTAAAGCATAAACTGGATATTCCAGTAATTGAATGTAGTAGACGTTTATAAGGTAGCCAGTTAATTCAGTTGTTGCCAGTCATGAATAGCAACATTCTTGACTGTGCTTGATAGATGCACTTAAATGAAAATATAACAAGAGCTAGCTTTGAAGACAAACCACTTACAGATAAGCCTTAGAATATTTCCAAAAATCTTCTCTTTCAGCCATTTCCATGTACTACTATAACTCTTACGGACTTTTGTCATAGGCAATAGGTTTAAAGGTTCATATTTCATTTTATTGGGATTTGAGTGCCTAAAGCATTAGAAGAGTTGTCTAGCTCATACCATTGGTGCCTCTAACTGAGACTTAGGTTTCTAAGAGTGGTCAGCAACAGCATCTTAATAAAGCGACAGGGTAAATGTAGAAGGTTCATTTCCTTGGAAAGTTCTTTCAGCTTGCAGTAAGTATATAGAAACAGAGTTAGAGCTAGACAACTACATTTCATTTCAGGTTTTGAAATAATTCCCTTTGGCTCTATTTCCTGAAAGCAAAATGTCTGAAGTTTGACACTTAACATAAGAATTTAAAAGGTGTATTTCAAAGCTAATTCATGATGATAATTATACTTCTGTATATATATTTCGCTAACTTTGGTTATCCCGTCAGATGATAGAAGCAATTCTGTCTGACTTCTTTTGACCAGTCACAAATATTATAAGCAACATACACTTTGAATAATTAAATCCAGTCTTTTAAGAATGTAAATGAATATTAGTTGAATGAATTTGCATAATGAATACATTTAAGAAAGTTGTGATCACTATGCTGTAGCAAAAACCCCCAAACCAACCTACAGCCAAATTCATTGAATAAATTATTCATTGCTTATTTTCTCTTAATTATTCATTCAGCTCTGAATGTAACAAGTAACAAGCCTCATGTTCAGCAGTTTCATTTATGCTAGAAAAGCAATGAAACTCTTCTTTCACTTCCAGACAGGGTTGCCCCTATGATTCATTGTTAGATTGTTAATTTCTGCTCTGGTATTTTACTTATTTTATGAATAATTTTTGTCCTTGGTAGACAGCAGTTAGTCCATTTTATTTAAATCTGTTCTCAATATTTCTAGGTGAGTTTCCAGTCCTGTTTCTGCCTGGAAAACAATATACACAAAGAGCCGCTTGGCTCTTCTCTGAGGAAGCCTAGTTACTCTTGGTTGGCTGTAATTGGTCGACTTCCTCTATTTTTATTATTAAGAAGACCTCTACACTCTTATCAAAGTTTTGCCTTTAGAGGTTTGCTATTGTGTGTCTTTGTAAGATCATCTGGACTTGTTTTTCATTTACTGCAAAACATTGTAATAAGGAAGAAAATAGAATAAAAATTCCTTAACCTTTCTGTGGAGTCCAGATTTTACATACACTGCCTATTAGTTTTTGTGAGCACTTCCCTTTATGACAAATTTCCTCAGTTGTTTTCCTTTTTCTAATAATGGATTAGGAGATTATTGCATCCAACTGTGTGGCTAAGCAAAAAATGGTCCTTAAAACATTTCCAGAAATACTCCCATGTCATGTTTGTTGCTATGGTACACACCAGGATGCTTTATTTCAGCATAGATCTAAGAGTATCTGAATTTATATATAGCTCCTGTCTTTTGGGATATTCTGTTTATTAATTACATTATGACAATTTATAGAAGGTCAGAGTTCAATTGCCATAAGGGACATCTGCATATGATGATAGAAACAGAACTCTACAATTTAATTCTTGTTACTCTATATTGCACATTGTGAAGTCCTACCATAACTACTTCATTGGCACTCAAGTTTGGGGGAGTCTTCGTTGTCAAGTTTGGGAGGATTGCTAATAAACAACAGCTTGAGCTCTTACCAGGATGCCTGAGAAAATCTTAAACTCAGCATGTGCTCTATGAACTTTCTATCCTTACCCTCAAATTTTAACGAGGTGGCTTAGCAAAACATGAATTTCTTATTGGGATAAAGGAAACAGACAACACAAATAAGGACAAGGTTATGTAGAAAGGTCATATGTTCCTTTTCTTTAAAATGTAGTTACTTGAATGTTCCCCTTCTAACTTCTTGGCAAGCCAACATCTCTCACACTCCTGTCTAGCAACACCTTATCTAGTGTTTCTAGTGGTAAATCTGAGGGATTTGTTATCCCTCTTGCTGAGTTCCAAAGCTTCATTGAAGCCAATACTGACATTTCAATGTGTAATGTTCACCATCCACTGTAGATAACCTTTCCTTCCTGCTAGTTACTCCTATTATTTAATGGTTTCTGTTTGCTAGTGGACTCATAGGTAGCATAGGGGACTGCATATGATACTTGGGGTCCAAAACACTCTAACTCTCTCTCCTACCCTTGTATTTGATTTACTGACTTTAGTCGAATGAGTGTTCACCACAGGAGCAAAGCTAATTTATGTACATTTTTCAAAGATTTGTATATGTTATTCTTTCTTTTAAATATTTTTTCTCTCAACCATTTTAACATAATTGACCAAGATAATAAAAGATAAATGTAGATTCAGTGAGTTGCAACAATTCATTTTGCTTTTCCTCTGCCAGGTATGTCTCCTCCTAAACACCAAGTCCTTTAGAAGTGGAGAATGGAACTTCCTTGGGAAATTGAATTTAACAAAATAGGTACTTGAAGAGTTCTCAAGAATCCAATGTGAGTGCCCTGATGACTAGTATTACAGACCGAGCAGAGAGAAGTAGTGTCAATGTTCTTGAGGTTTTTTATTTTTATCTTTCCTTTAGGCTTTTATTAGAACTGGAGGGCCAGTATGTCTACCTTTCACTTTTCTGTACTCTGCCTCTGCATTCTCCGTGGGTAAATTTTCTTTCTAATCAAAGTCTAGAAAATATGTATGCTAATGAGTGTACTGCAAAATGAAACTATGAAAAAAAAAAGAATAAAATTATACTGGCAGCTTAGAGACTTGAGTGAACCATTTAGGGTTTGTAGAGTCAAAACAGAAGTCTTGAAGATTTTGCAAAATCATCCCTGGATATCAGAGTCAATCAGAATTTGGAAAGTAACTGCAATATGTGAATAATATTTGGGAAGTCTACATAGATTTGCTTAAGTGAAAACAAACACTGAAAATTAATTCTTCACTACAAGCTGTAGATCAATTTCAAAAACAGCACCACCTGATCACCAGGAACACAAAGCCAAACATAGGTTCAAAATAGCAAAAGTCTCAGATAGATAAAAAGTTTCCATTATCAAAACACCTTCTTCTTGAATCTCTGTCCACCAAAGAGCCTTTTTGATTCACATTAAAAAATTCCAAAAAAATCTTATTCTGCTTAAAACCTACACGTGGAGTTTCAGGAAGCTTGTTTCTAGTTTGGCAAGAGCAGAGTCCTTTGGGTGAGTGAGAGTAGAATAGGGTCTTGCCTCAGCCTTCACCATGGAAGAGATTAATGTCCTTCCAGAGTCACTAGACACCAAACTCCTATCAGACAGATTACTTTAAAGATGTTGTCATAAATGCTGATGACAATTTCACTTTTTCACAACCAGCAGCAGTAAAGTCCAGGAAATAACAACATGCTCAAACAGCCCAAAGGCCTGCATATTGTACAGATATTCCAGAAAAGACTGAATACAAGAAAGGCATCTGAACAGTAGTAAAGATAAACTTACTTGTCTTCTCTAGCTCCCTTAAATGCAAACAATGGAAACACAGATCAGTGCCCATTTCCTCCCTACAAGGCTCAGCTCCACAAATAAACACCTCAACTGTAGAGTAAATTCTTAGGAATTTGGAAGTTGATAAACTCTTAAGTGAAGAAGGGCTATGAGCAGTTCTCTGAAAGACAAGTTGGTTATCAATATTAGGTCTCCTTTCCTTAGGAAAATGGAAGCAGACTGTATCTCTGTCAAGCATTGAGACATATCATTTCTGATGAGAAGTCAAATGCCGTTTCTCTTTACTGTCAAAAGAAAGAAATTATGCTCCCCAGCTACACGTTATTATCCACCATCTGTGTGATAGCTCCTCATAATTACTTACATACGGCATCTTTGATAAGCCTTATTCCTGATAAACAGAAAAAAAAAATAACTCTCAAACTAGATCAGTCACTGAGAAGAGTTGGAATAAATATAGTAGAGCTTTAATATTTCTCTTTCAGAAACCTGGCAAGACAGCTGCTGAAACACACACTTAGAAATGTTTGTTTAGAAAGAAATTCTAAATGAAGCTGCAGCATTTGAAGACTAAATGTGCTGCATGGTCAATTGGAAAGAAACATTCAGTTGTTTGACTTAAGAAATGAAGCTAAAAGGATATAAGATAATGCAGTTATATGATAGGGTTATTTGCTTTCTTTTTTTGTCACTGTATTTTAAAATCTACACCTGAGTTAGGCACTAGCAATGCATTCAGATAGTTTATTTAAAAAAACAAACAAAAAACATTTTTTCTTTGTATTTACTGATTCTATACATCTGTTTTACCATGCTTTACCTTTAGAATATTAATGCTTCTGAACACGGACCAGTTATTACTCTGTTAATGATTTATTGATGTTATACTCATGACAGAAGAAAAGTGAGAATCTCTCCTTTCCTGAATGGAATAGATTAGAATAAAGTAAGAAAATAGTATGTTCCCTGAAGCATAACTGAAATGGTTTCATAGCTCCACTGATTGGCTTATTGTGGAAATGTATCATTTACTGTGAGAAGGACTGAATGTTGTTCTTTCTTCCCTAAAAAAAATTGATAGTTATAATGATATTTCATACACATTATAGCCATTCAACAGTCTACAGAGGATTAACCAATTAGGCTTATCGGTTTTTTAGTCTTCAGTTTTGGGCCTGAAGTTTTAAGTGCAGTCCCTTCATCATTCATTTTAAATCAACCTCTTTAGAAAACTGACATTTATTTTTCTCTGATGCTTGACACTGTTGCACTGAAACTATACTATTGACTTCAAGTATCAGGGACCTTGCAATATAATCAAAGTAATTTGAAGTAAAGATAATTTAAACCAGACATTGAATTAAATCTGCAAATAATCAAGCAGAAGGTTAAATTATAGGTTAACCGTTGTATTCATATAGATTCATTTAAAGGAGCAAAATTTTTGTCTCACTGATAACATTAGACCAAAAATAGTCTAAATATACAAAACTACATAAAATCTAAACACTTCTTATGTCTTCATGGCAAGACTACTTGTTCTGTGACTTAGAACTACTAATTTTTTTCTGAGCCTTAGGGAAAAACTTAGAGCCTAGTGAGAGGAGTTCAAGAATGAAACACTTCTGAATTTTAATCTTAATTACAAAAAATGTGATTGCCTTTTTTATTGTTATCCATTTGTTATTACTCTCCAGGAAAACCATAATGAACAAATTCATTTACATAAATGTTAAAAAAACCCCACTAAATTTTAGCAAATATTACAGAGCACTTGTATAAAGTGAATGTAAAATTATCAAGTATGAATAGCTACACTGGAATTTAAAAGCTATATTAATTAAAAGTAAAGATTGAAAAGGATACTGTATTACTTACAAATTCAGTGCAGTTATATTCAGGGTAGAGAAATTATGCAGATTATCTAAAGACCTTCCTCCAGCCCAATACATCACATAAATATGGAAATTTTATCTAAAATGTGTATTTGCAGCATTACATATATCTGCTGGATAGGTTATGTTTATTTCCCTGGAGATTAGAAAAGGTCTCCACGTGTAAGTACAAGACCAAGTGTGTTTCTTTTGGGTGGGATAGAGTTAATTTATTTCATAATAGTTTGTATGGTGCCATGTTTTGGATTTGTGCTGAAAACAGTGTTGAAAATTCAGGAATGTTTTAGTTATTGTTGAGCAGTGCTCGCAAAGTGTCAAGGCCTTTTCTGCTCCTCACACCACCCCACCAGTGAGTAGACTGGGGATGCTCAAGAAATTTGGTAGGGGACAGTCTTGAAAACAAAGATCAACATATATTGGGGGATGGGGAGGCATACAATAAAGATATAAAAGAACTAATTCCCTTCATCTTTTTAATGTGGATTTTTCCTTGCTCAAATGTGTTGACTCCATGGAGCCTCAGAACTGAAAATTGTGTTTACATAAAGACATAGAGTTCTATTTATACTGTCTGTCCAAGCATGGGACTTCCACATGCTTTTTCATCTTGATCTTACCCTACTTTTAAATCTCATGTCTAGGAAAAGGAAATGCTTTCTATACAGAACCAATCTGGTGTACTTGTGGAGAATATCTCCAGAGCGGCCACCTGTACTCTGTGCCTGCCAACAAGTTCAGACTATCTATTTTGCAATGATCAATTTTGTGATGACTTATTCTTGATGAAGCAGCACAAATGGATTAGCCTATTATCATAATTTATATTTCAAAAAACAATACCTCTAATAATATTAAAGTAGGTAAACAGCCACAGTAAGTAAGGGGGGTAAAAAGGGGGTTTTGCTGTGGCTTTTTTTTCTTTTTTTGACACATGGTCAATATAGAAATGTAAAAATTGTTCCTCTTTCACAAGTTGTCATTCACATAACGTATCCTCTGAAACATAGTCTGAACACATTTACTTGAATTTACATGCTAGTCCTGAAGTAGGAATAAAACAAACCAAATAAACCTAAAAAGTCTAGTAGAGAAGTTATGCAAAAAAAAAGGGCTGGCTTTCAACTTCCTCCTAATTTTTTGCATCCAGTGTGACTTACTGTGTTGCCTATACGTTTGTTCCATCCTCCAATGAGTCAATATTTATTTAGTGTAAAATATTGACATTATGTCGTTTTGAGAGATGTTATCCAAATGCAAAAAATATGCCAATATATGTAACTCAGTGTTAAAATCTGTACAGAGGTTTTCTTCTATTTAAGAAGTAGCTTATTTCAGTTTCCTATGACTTTTATTTTCCATGGGAGTTCAAATAGAATTCTTTTAAAATAATTCACTAGTAAATCGATATAAACTTGCATATGCAAATAGTTGTAGGATTTTAAAAAAATAGTGGAAAACTTCAGATAAATAGGTATGTTAGTGCACAGACAAAGTTGGATTTCAGCTAGTGCAAGAGTAAACTCAATTCAGCAAGATAAGCAATTCCAATTCTTGGCTAAAAGTGATCAAGTTTTATATACATTTACCTGGATACAAAACTTCGCCGCCGTATTTCAGAACGTTTGACTTGAAGAGGAAACTACATATATCCTAGAGTGGGGAACCTTAAACTGTCCACTTAGTAGTAGAGTCCATGAAAGATAACCAAAAGAAATCTGTTTTTAGAACAGTGTACTATATTGACTGTAAAAAAAACTAGATTGAATTTCCTAAATAATTTTAGCTGAAGTGAAAAATTACCAAAAATATCCACCAAATCCCAAAAGAAAACACCTTAGGTTTTATATACTATATCTTTAAATCTAATTGGGGCTAGTTAAGTTTGACTTTCTCCCAAATCTAAAGAGATTAAACCTCCCATCTTTCAAAAAAAAAAAGAGATCCTTTCCCTATTTCTATGGTGATGTTCTTTCTGTTTTGTAAAGGATATTTCACTATATCCATTGTGAAAAGTTCTAGTCTGTTTGTGCACTCACCAGTAACTTTTAAGTCATTCATTAGCTATCATTTTGGCTCAGTGATCATGTTTTGGTTTTGTTGTTTTTTTTCAAAGTAAGACTAGCATTAATGGAAAATAATAAGGAAACAGAGCCTGTGATACCCTTATGCCTTATGAGTCAGAGCAAGAGTACTCTGTAACTTAAGCTGAAATGACCTAATACATGGCCTAAGTACTCATGGTAGATTTTTTAAGGAAGTGATTTCTATTGATGCCTTTCATTTTGTATAAAGCAAATACTAAGAAAGTCAAGAGAGGAATGTTGAGGGAATAGAGTGAGAAAATACAGGAACAAAAATAACTGACTTCTCTCCGTTACAGGTATCTATTTCACAGGGAACAAAAAATCAACCGGGCTCAATAACCAGGATGGAGAGCTTTTTCCTTGTAATATCTCGTAACACGATAGTTCAAAAATTTCTTATTTGGGAACTGATGTAAAATCTTCTACAACTGAGACTAATTAATATGGTCACTGAGTAAAACCAGTCTAAATCACTTAAAAATTAACCCTGTGCTCCATTTGCTTTTGTCACAAGCAAAATATTTTTTTTAAATGAATTATTAAAAATAGGAATAATTTTGGCTTGATCAAAGGTGTTTGCTTATTTTATTGTTGATGTTTGTGTTCAACAGCAGATACGTGCACCGCACTGCTATGCAGTTGAAGCCTGAATAACTTGTCAGAGTAGCTGGAACAGGTGTAAGGAACTTGGGTGGTCGAAGTTTTAGAGATGTGCATTGAGTATTGTTTATTTATGCCCCTGAGAGAGACGTTTTGGTTTATTTCTTATAAACTTCTACATTGCCTTCTGAACAGAGTGACTTAGCTACACAGTTTACATCTTTTAATAATAATTGTCCTGGAAACATATACATAATAAGTTAGTTTGCTACTACAGTTGTCTTCAACTACAAGCTAGATATTGAAATAAAAAATAATCCAGTGCCCATAGGACTTTATTTATGAATATAGGAATCAATCTGAGTGCCTAAAAAAAAAATAGTGTTGTTTGTTCTCTATTTTTAATCAGCTAGATTACCTGGTTAGCAATCAAGTATGCATTTTCCTGGGATAGAAGAATGTATCAATCTACAGCATATATACCAATAGCTCTGTTTGGTTTTGGGTTTTGTCGGGGGAGATTTGGATTTTTTATATTGTTTAAATCAAAATTCACAGCGCTTCAAGAAAGAACCAGACTAGGGATGGGCTGAGTAGAGAGCAGCTCTGGGGAATGGGTGCTGGGGACAGCAAGCCAGACAGGAACCAACAGCAAGCCCTGTCAGGAAAGATGGACAACAGCATCTGAGGCTGCATTAGCAGGAGCACCACCAGGAGATCAAAGGAGATGTCTATCTCCCTCCCTATGCCCAGCTTGGCACCCTCCGATACAGGAAAGACATCAACATGCTGTAGTGAAAAAGAATGCTTGGTGGAAAAGCACTGAGTTGACCAGGTTGGAGTAGTTGCCCCTTGAGGAGAGGCTGAGAGAGTGAGGCTTGTGTAGCCTGGTGCAGAGATGGCTTCAAGGCTCCTCACAGCCATCCCCTAGAGCAGGGAGTGGACTATGAGGACACAGGTGCACTCTTCAGAGTAGTTTATTGCGATGTGATGGGGAACAACAGGTATAAATTGAAGCAAGAGAGGTTCAGGCTGGATATGAGAAGAAAATTTTCTTGCAAGAACAATCAAGCACTGAGACACATTGACTGGAAGGGTCTGGCTCTGTCCTTGAATACTTTCAGAACCTAAGCAGCTAAAACCTTCAAGATCTCATCTGTCCATGTTGTTAACAGGAGGGTTGGGCCAAACTGAATTATCCTATGCTTCTAATGAGAAAAATACAGATATGGACACGGACTATCCTAGAATATGTAGAGAAGCCTTAGATAGTACTCAGTTGTCTTTATTATTTCCACAGAATTTTAATTATTTCTTGTATTTACTAGTTAAAAGAAACTCTAATTCAATTGATGATTGAATCTCTTGAATGTCTACTTGTAAGACTGCTTACATATATTAAGCAGTGATTCTTTAATGAAAATTTTACAAACTATTCCTATAGGTCCTCATCTGGGAGCCAAAACCTGCAGTTGCTAAAGGAGGTAGGGTTAATGGTTTATAGTATTCTTTCTCTTGCTTATTTTCTCTTTGGCACCATGAATTCTTCATCTTCTCTTGGAGTTGAACTATGCAAACATACTGTTTAGTATAGAAATTTCTAATGTTTCAAAGATTTTATACTGGAGTTTGGGTATTCAAAGATAACTTCTGACAGGCTATTTATCTATATCATTATAAAATCTCAGTGTGATTGTTGTCCTGTGAAAATTTACCTAGAAAAGTATCTTGCTTAAAGGCCGCTTTTAAATAGCTTTTACTAAACTTTGTAAGTTGTCTCTAAATCTACCTTTATTACCACCTTCTTAACAGATGTTACCATCTTCAAAGGTTGGAATTAGCATAAGTATATTCAATGTAAAAAGAAATCCATACAACAAGATGCAAGTAGATAGACTTCTTATTGACAAAGACATCATTGCATCATAACTTGCATATTAGATATAGAAATTAAGATGTAGAAAAATCATATGCCTGTACAGCTTTCAAACTGCTATTTACCTTCAGAACATGTTTTCACTTGTAACCTGTTTTTCAAATTAAATTCAGTTCATTTAAGGTTAGTCAGAATGCCTAAACTCTGGACAGACAAGTTGGTTTTGTAAGGGACTTTTGTAAGGATTTTGTCTTAACGAAAACGTTTTTATGATAGACTGATCTGAGCCATCTATTAATATTTGTTTTAATGAAAGAGACCTCCAGTATAATACAGTTCATCTTTTTCATTTGTGATGATTAAGGCACAAATGAGTGGAATGTAATAAGAGAATTGTTAAATGTTTGAAGCAAAAATCTGCACTGTAATGTTGCTGCAAAATTTAAATTCGCTGTAACTTTCGCTTAGGGGCAGGGAGTTTAAGGAACATCTGGAGATTCTGAAATAACCTGCATTCATTTACGTTATTTAAGTTGTAAAATCATATTCAATCTTGACCCACTCAGGAAATCTAACATAAACGTCCTGCTGATTTTGACAGTCATACAGCAAAAACACCCTCTAATGAGCATTTAATAGTCACCAAAAGTTCTGCATTAAGTACAAAGCCCTTTTGATTACTTATTCCACTAATTTAAAGTAAATGCTTTTACAGATGGCATCTGTTAGGACGCAGAGCGTGTGCTGCATTTATATGTAGTCATTGAAAATAAATTCCAGCTTTGGTATAAGGATTGTACAAAAAAAGATCAAACATGAAACACTGACTAAACATTTACTAGTGATATTTTTAAGGCTCTTTATAAAAGCTTATCCAATACCAGAATACAATACTCAAAGTATATGAAGTAATTTAGAAATACTTTGGCAAATTAGCACCTAAAGAAAAATGACTGAGACAAAGTAATTGAGCTGTTCCATTTTGTTTATCATCTTCCCTGGGGTGCAAAAATATTGTATTTTGCTATCCCTTCGAACTGTATTACCTTACAAATAAAGGAGAAAAATAAATCCACACTTCTAGTTACTAGAGATTAATGGGAGAACAATAATGGCTCAGATTTAAATGACAAAAAGAAAAAAGAAACCTAAAGCAGTTATCTACTCTTTTGAAGAATGGTATGGGGAAACATTTATTTATTTTTGTGCAATCACCAAGAATTTAATCAATTAAAGTCATGCTAAAATAGATATTCAAAAGTATTCAAATGAAAAGTGATTTTTGCCGGTCTACAAACATGTCCTCAGTGACCAAAAATTTAATATTTTGTTATGTTTGTAAAGAAATATCCTCTGCATATTTCAGAGTACTGAGATATTCAGGGCATATTTATAAATAAAAACCCCAATCCTTTTAAATAAAATAGCCGTTAATTTAAATACAAAGTATATAGGTATGTTTTATGGCTATTTCCAGTAGTTGTCATTAAAATCTTTATGATTACTTCTTACAGGATTTAACATTACCACAGTATGTGTGTTGTCACACAGAATGTACCAAGTGAATATTAATTTCAGAGTAAAATTATGAAAATTTTAGGGAAACCTTTGTAATAGAATATCAAGTTCATTCAAGTCCTAAAAAAAAAAAAATAATTCTGATTCAACCATTAGCTTGAGCCAAGCACCTGAATTTCAAGAGTCATCATCACGATTGTAAAATTTTAGTTTTACTTGTCCCTGTGTTCCAACATGCAGATCTGTGATTCTTGGCCTTGTCTCAACTCTGAGGAAAGTCTCGTTTCCCTGCTTTCAATACTACTACCTCTCCTAGAATGCCAAAAATTAAGTAAAAATTGTATTGTTATATTCAGATAGCAGTTACTCCTCCAGTCTTTATCTATAATTTTTATCTTGTTGTAATTAGGATTAATTGTTTGGAAAATAACCCATATTAATTACTTCACTTAAAACTACAGTTACAGGCAAATCCAGAAATGATTGTTCTAGGACATCGTTATACATTCGTTGTGACAAGTGAGCCAGATAATCAGCAAGACCAAGTCAACACAAGATTAACATTTCTTACATTCATAAGAAGGATGTCCTTTTCAATTAAACTTATTTACTGTGTGATGTGGGAGGCAATATGACTTACTGAGGGAGGCACAAAGAGGAAGAAGGTGTTCTCTTTTCTTTCCTATAAAGGTGAATAATGACAACAAAGGTGCTGATGAGCACACAAAAGTGCATCCTTATAAAGAAAATCTAACAGAAAACAACAGCCTATATTTCATTCAATTTCTACCCAGTATGCCCATCCTGAAAAATGTACATCTTCTGGGAACAAAAGAGTAACTCACTCCTCTTCCCAAGTCTATATTTGGTCTTAGAACTATTTCAGTGGTAAGAGAGTAATGAGCACTTGATCCCTAAAGACTACAGCCTGGATTTATTTTTCCATCTCTATGGAACAATAACTTTCATGGAAGAAGTACATACCACAGGAACCCTGTATTCATGTGCTAGTTTTATTCCAGTTACCATTTTGTAATGTGTCAGCTATTAGTAATAGAAGACCTAACATACAACAATGTAAACCAAGGTCATACAGCCAGAAATTTCAGTGTTTTTCTCTTGTAATCAATGACTGCACAAAAAAGATACAAGAAGCTATAAATTTAAAACTTTACCAAATTTTGATTGCTTCGGTATTAGGTGTCCACATTCTAAGCCACAAGAAGTCTTTATGCTAAAACATAATTGAACTTAATTTTCCCCTCAATATTTTAGTAAAAAATGAGATTAAGTAAGTACAATTAAAGTATTTTAAAGTTAGTGTTGCATAAGAATCAAGTGAATTATAATAACCACTCTGTATTGGGTTTACATGGCAAGGTTTTGGTAGCAGGAGGGCTACAGCAGTGGCTTCTGTAAGAAGGTCCTGGAAGCTTCCCCTATGTCCAATGGAGCCAATGTTAGCCAGTTCCAAAATGGGACCACTGCTGGCCAAGACTGAGCCAACCAGTGACAGTGGTAGCACCTCTGGGATAATATATTTAAGGAGAAAAAGTTGCTGTGCAAGGGCACTTGCAGCCAGAAAGAAGAGTGAGAAGATGTGAGAAAAATAGCCCTGCAGACACAAAGATCAGTGAAGAAGGAGGGGCAGGAGGTGTTCCAGGCACCAGAGCAGAGATTCCCCTGTAATCTGTGGTGAAGACCATGGTGAGTGAAGCTGTATCCCTGCAGCCCATAGAGGTTAACGGTGGACCAGATAGCCACCTGAAGCCCATGCTAGAGTAAGCTCCTGGCAAGACCTCTGAATCAGCAGAGGGAGCAGCCGATGCTGGAGCAGGTCTACTGGCAGGACTTGTGACCCTGTGGGGGAACCACACTGGAGCAGTGTTCCACCCTGAGGAAGCGATCCATGTTGTTCATCATGAACTACAGCCCGTGGGAAGGATTCGTGTTGGAGAAGTTCGTGGAGGACTGTCTCCCAGGCGAGGGACCTCACACTGGAACACAGGAAGAGTAAGAGGAGTCCTTCCGATGAGGAGGAGGGAGCAGCAGAGACAATTGAGTGCAATCCCCATTCTCTGTATCTCTCTGAGCTGCTGTGGAAGAGGAGGTAGAGAAAGTCAGGTGTAAAGTGATGCCTGGGAAGAAGGGAGGGGTAGGGACAAGGTATTCTTAAGATTTGGTTTTATTTCTTATTATTCTACTGTGATTTAATTGTTAATAAATTAATTTCCCTTTGTTGAGCCGATATTGCCTGCAACAATAATTGCCGACTGATCTCTCCCTGTCCTTATCTCAACCCACAAGCATCTTGCTCTATTTTTTCTCCCTTGGCCTGCTGAGGGCGGAAGTGATAGAGCAGTTTTTGTGGACACCTGGCATGCAGACAGTATTGTGAGCTCGAAAGGAAATGTGAAGGAGATGTTGAAAACACTTCTCTGACTGTTGACAGACCAGTTGAAATTTTGCTTTAGTCCTGTGATGTGTTTGCCTGGATTCCTCTGATTGCAGATAATCTGGTGTAAAACTGCAATTTTCATCATATGAAATAGAATGCACGTGGTCTAAATTATATATCTGAAATTTAGACATTCAAATCTGAGATAATCTGTCTATTTTCCATGATAATCAAAGAAGAGATAAAGGATATCTGGATGATTAATCATCTTCTCTTAAGACAAGTTTATAGTGCATGTCAGCTGAAAAAATGAGATCAAGGTGAGATGTAAAATTGGGGACCTGAATATTATTGCAAAAAACAAGTCATACCTTAGCATAGTTAAGCCTGGAGTTGTAGTTTTGGGTGATGTATTAGACCAAGGGCTGGAGTGCTGCATTAAAATTGTCAAGCTGGAGATAGTCTAGAGGAAGGCAAAAAAATACTGCAGAAAGAAAAGCTGGCTACTCTGAAAAACAGAAGACTAAGATAAGACCACATGCAGACTTCAAACAAATAAAGAATGAAAATTTAAAAAAGATCTCAAATGCATAAGGAAATAATTGTTTCTTTGAGTCCACAAAAGATAAGACATGGTGATGAACCTACACTGAAAATCAGAAAATTCACGCTTGAGCTGTGGAACATTTTCTAATGATTTAAGTAGTGATATGTTAGAATGGATTGACTACAGATGTTGTGGAATTTTGAAGATGGGATGGGGGAAATACCTAATGACATAGCTGCTCTATGTTAAAGGCAACAAACAGACTAGAATCCTTGAGATCTTTTACAAACAATGTGACTTGAAGAGAAAGTATGATGATGAGATGACTGAGCCCCACAGTATGATGCAGTCATATGAAAGGTAATTTTGGTACTCTGTTGTTTTTTTTCTGAGAGAAACAGGTAAAAATTTCTTACTCAATCCCAGTTGTTGGACTTCACCTGGAACTCTATGGACAGGTGAGTCATTGCTGTTCCTGAATGGTTATATGAGATAGGAACAAGACAGTGAAGCCCTACTAGGATCCTGGGACAATAAACAATATTAAAGGTGCACCTACCTAGAGGGGTACAGACGTTTGATTTATATTTACTTCAAAACAATGAGAAGTGACCCAGCTCTAATCTGGAAGCTATGTGTGAGTCTGTACAATACTAAGAAGACATTCTTCCACTTACTTGCACTTGTCTCTTTAGGAATACTCTAAATGACTTATTTAGTCTAGGAAAATGAAAGTTAAGTAGAAAAAAATATTTTCTGTATAAACACATCAACAGTACAAATAGCAAAAGATGACCAGAACAGCTAAACTAAGAAACAACATTGGCTTCATAATAAATGTTGTAAAGTGACAGTGAGAATTATTTGATTGAAAGTGCTAGGTATCTATCCATCAAAAGTGTATAGAATTGCCTTTCATTAAGGTAGTGTAGGTGAAATACTCCAACTATTTTCAGGATAGAATTTTACCAAGTTTCGAGAGAGATGATGCAACATAACTGCCCGAAATAGTGGGGACTGAGCTTGATATACTAAGAAGTCCATATAGTTACTTAAGTTCATTCATGCAATCATGTATGCTTCTTCTATGTGCAATTTCAATCCTCTTAAGCTTAAATGTAATTTGCATTGCTTGCTGTAACGACCTAAAGTCTATGAGTGTATAGACACCGTGACAGGATTGTGCAATACACAAGGACATGGAGATTCTATCCTCTGACTTTCAATACTTTGTTACAGATTACCACCAATACTACAAAAATCACTACTAGCAAGTATACTCATGTTTAATAAAGTGCATACATATATGTATATCACAAGTTATTGCAAATTATTATCAACAACTGATATTACAGCAATAATCAATTAAAGCAGTACCCAATAGGAGCAATCTGGAATATATATATAATATTACAAGCTACTACAAACTTACCACTAGTGAAACAAATTTATTAATACTCTAACAGCAGATATACTTACTTATAACTTACATATATGTATTGCACCAAGCACATTAGACAGAACTGAGAAAGGGGTCAAACTAATCCCAGAAGGGGGTCCAACCATTGCAGAAGTGGGAGAACAAACTGAACTTGCCTCAGAAGTAGGCCCAAAAGGGGACCAACAGGATAACAAAAAGTGTCTCTTTGAAGATGTTCTACATCATGGAGTTTGGAGTCACACAAGTGACCCCAGTGAGGGTCCAAAATCTTGTAGAAAGTCCATGCAGATCTGTTTAGGAAAAGGAATATGCATCATTGGAATTTTTGAAAGAGAAGCTCCATTTTGGTTTAAAAATGAAATCATTTTATAGAGACATGAGGGCACAGGACACTACCAGTTCAAGCAGCCAATAGATGCTCTGAATTTCTGTTTTTCACCTGTAACAGCCAACAGACGAGGAAGCTTTCTGTTCTCTCAGATTTTATTTTTTTCCCCCAGACTCTTTTACTATTATTGCAATAAGAACAACCAAGAAGTTACTGATTCTTACTTTCTCAAGATGTTTTCTCCTTTATCCAGACCATTTTTCACTTTGATTTTGTGCTTATTTGATGGTATTTCAGGATGTCTCCAATTTCTAGGTACCCAGATGTACTTCAAAGATACCATCTGCACTTCTGAAGGATGCTTCTGGTTCACAGGCCTAGTTTCCAGGCTAATATTTCCCAAGCTGTCAGGCATTTTCTCTGTCAGCGTTTCAGCAGATATTTAGATCTATTCAGTAATTTTACCATCTTAACTAGGTTTGTTTTCCAGCTTCAGCCGTATAACAAAATATCCTGTGGATAATACCAACTTAATCAGAAGTAATAAGTTTAAAAAATACATAAATATCATCCATATGTTGGATATTTATCAATCTACAGTAAATTCTGTATCCTTCAAGCTTCTTTCTGTTGGTGATTCACATATTGTGATTCACAGAAGAAGGTATGGATCCCAAGTGCCTTAAGTACCGGACAATTTAGTGAAATAGTTTGTGATTTGCAAAAAGGATGTGATTTTAACAAAACAAACAATCAATCAATCAAACAAAAAAACATTCAAGCTTTCAAAAATAGACTTATACTCAGAACAATGTTCTGTACTCTGTATTTTCAACACATGAAAAAAGCTCCGTACAAGATGCAGAGGGCTTTCTTCCCAGCCAAGCAATACAGGTGGACTACTACCCACTTTGGTGTTTGCTTTGGATCCCCTCATTAAGCACTTCTTATGCAATATCCACTTCACAGAGAATCCAGTAAGTTCTCTATTTTTAACACTCCAGATGCTATTTTTATTTTCCTAGAAACCATCTTTTCAATTGGCTAAGCCTGCTTTGAAAATGGGACTTGAACTTCTTACAGTTAAAGCTTATTATTTGGATGCATTTACTGTATATAATTAAAAGTTTCCATTAAATATTCTATCATAGTTACACTAGCTAACAGCTACTATAGATTTCAGAATATACTGTGATGTGGAAAATACTATGAAGTGTTAAGCAAATTGTAATGTTCAAATGTATAGCTTGTTAGTCAAAGATGTCACACTCATGAAACTCAGGCTTCCCAAAGAAGAAACCTCTTGGAATTGCATTTAATCAAATAAACACCTCCTTTTAGTAGCCCATACATGATCACAGAACAATACAACTACAGAAACATGTAGGTTGGAAAAGACCTTTAATCATAGAATCATAGAATCATCAGGGTTGAAAGGGACCTTGAAGATCATCAAGTTCCAACTCCCCTGCCATGGGCAGGGACATCTCCCACTAGATCAGGTTGTTCAGAGACCCATCCAACCTGACCTTAAAAACTTCCAGGGATGGGGCTTCCACCACCTCTCTGGGCAACAGGCTCCAGTGTCTCACCACCCTCATGGTGAAGAATTTCTTCCTAATATTCAATCTACATCTACCCTCCTCTAGTTTGAATCCATTACTCCTCGTCCTATCACTACCCGACATCCTAAAAAGTCCCTCACCACCTTTCTTGTAGGCCCCCGTCAGATAATGGAAGGCCACAAGACGGTCTCCTTGCAGCCTTCTCTTCTCCAGACTGAATAACCCCAGCTCTCTCAACCTGTCTCCATAGGAGTGGTGCTCTAGCCCTCTGATGATCCTTGTGGCCCTTCTCTGGACATGTTCCAGCACATCCATATCTTTCTTGTAATAGGGACTCCAGAACTGGACACCATACTCCAGGTGGAGTCTCACAAGAGTGGAGTAGAGGGGAAGAATCACCTCCCTCAACTGCTGGTCATGCTTCTCTTGATGCAGCCCAGGATACAGTTAGCTTTCTGGGCTGCAAGTGTGCACTGACGGCTCATGTTGAGCTTCTTGTCCACCAGCACCCCCAAGCCCTTTTCTTCAGAGCTGCTCTCAAGCCAGTCACTGCCCAGCCTATATTGGTGCTTGGGATTGCCCCGACCCAGATGCAGGACCTTGCACTCAGTCTTGTTGAACTTCATGAGGGTGGCATGGGCCCACCTCTCCAGCCCGTCAAGGTCCCTCTGGATGGCATCCCTTCCTTCCAGTGTGTCAGCTGCCCCACACAGCTTGGTGTCATCAGCAAACTTGCTGAGGGTGCACTCAATGTCACTGTCCGTGTTGCCGATGAAGATGTTAAAGAAGACCAGTCCCAGTACTGATCCTTGAGGGACCCCACTCGTCACTGGCCTCCACTTGGACATGGACCCCTGGACAGCCACTCTTTGGGTGCGGCCATCAAACCAGTTCTTTATCCACCAAGTAGTCCATCCATCAAACCCATGTTTTACCAGCTTGGAGACCAGGATGTCATGTGGGACAGTGTTGAAGGCTTTGCTCAGGTCCAGGTAAATGACGTCAGTTGCTCTTCCCTTGTCTATTGATGTTGTGACCTTTTCATAGAAGGCCACCAGGTTTGTCAGGCATGATTTGCCCTTGGTGAAGCCATGTTGATTGCACCAAATCACCTCTTCATTATTCTTCTGCCTCAGCAGTGCCTCCAGGAGGATCTGCTCCGTAATCTTACCGGGCACAGAGGTGAGACTGACTGGCCTATAGTTCCCTGGATCATCCTTCTTTCCCTTTTTGAAAATGGGGGTTATGTTTCCCCTTTTCCAGTCAGTGAGGATTTTACCGGACTTTTGGAATACACTAGAGAGTGGTTTAGCAACCTCATCCGCCAGTTCTCTCAGTGCCTGCGGGTGTATCCCGTCGGGTCCCATGGACTTGTACACTTTCAGGTTCTTCAGATGGTCACGAACCTCATCTTCACTTACAATGGGCAGTTCTTTCTTCCAGTCCCTGCCATTATCTTCCATGATTTCAGGAGTGTGGCTAGAGCCCTTGCCAGTGAAGACTGAGGCAAAGAAGTCATTGAGAACTCCAGCCTTTTCCTTATCACTTGTGACTAGTTCTCCTGTTTCCTTTCTGAGGGAGCCCACACTTTCCCTAGTCTTTCTTTTTTTCATTAATATATCCATAGAAATTTTTGCTATTCCCCTTGATCTCCCTGGCTAGATTTAATTCTAACTGAGCTTTAGCTTTGAGTCCAAGCATAAACCTAATACTGCCAACTCCACCACTAAATCCCATCCCTAAGCACCACACCTATACATCTTTTAAATACCTCCAGGGATGGTGACTCCCTGGACAGTCTGTTCCAATGCTTGACAACCCTGTCAGTGAAGTTAGCACCTTAAAAATCAGAAAAAGTAATTTTAATAATATCAAATAATAAAAATATTTTTTCATTTATTTTGAGGTTTATCATACAGATGTATCAAGTAGATGGGCTGAAAAATTGCTCCAGCATTTCTTATATTAGCGCTGGCATGTAACATTTCATAAAACAATTTAAAGGAAAATGAAGTACTGTATGTGAATAAAGATTGATATGAATTTCAGGAAAAAAAGCCTACCATATTACAACATGCATGCATGTACAACCCCGACTGAAAAGGAATATAGAAATAGAATAACAAATAAATTCTCTAAACAAGAAATTTCCACTGGGCAGTATTTAGGAACTTCTTTTTCATAGTGGTAGAGCAATTCAATGTATGTGACAGTTGCAAAGAGCTGTCACAGTCTCATTTCTTTCAGTATATTAACAATTCTTTTAGACTTAAGAAATCATGTCCTGTTACAGTCAGAAAGACCCAGAGACACCCAGAAGCATATAAGAAATGTGGTGCCAAATTCTATCTTCAGTACAAACCTTAATGATAATTCCTTTCAAATTTAGAATGAAAAAGTGAATGAAGAAAATACATGTATAGAAGTAGAACAAAAAACTGAAGGAATACATACTGTGGGGAGAAAAAACAAACATTTCCAGTGAAGAAAGGGTTCCTCGAGTAAATTTAAAACAAGCTGAAAATTTGGCTGTGTGGGAATACATAAGGAAAAAGAGCCACAGGAGGGCATTTGTAATCAGGAAGTAATTTTAGTTTTAATGAGGGGAAGCAGTAGACAAGACAGGTCTTTAAGTCACCACCTGGAGGACTTTAAAGGAAGAGGAAAGCTCAGAAAAGAGATACCAGCTTAATTTTTTAATGGATTTCTTTTCTTTTTTCTTTTTTCTTTTTCCTTTTTTTTTTTTTTTTCGAGAAAAGAGTGAGGCTGCATAATAATCTGTGGGGCAATAAAACATGATGCACTTACTGTGAAATCCAGGAAATTGCCTATGTAGAAGATAGTACAATTGAAGAATGGCTGTGATCAGAAAAGGCTACCAAAGTCAAGAACGGTAAGGCAGATAGAAAGCTAATGATCATGACATCCATCGCTAATCTAATTAACCTTTTTACATTAAATCATTCTTATTAGAAGTAGCACTTACATCATGAAGAGAGATTCACCATGGGAGAAAGGGAGGGTGAGGATGGCATGGAAGGTTTTTGTACAAGAGCCTTCTAGGAATAGAAATCGTGAAACTGTGAGACTAAAAACAGTGGCTACGGAAGAAAAGATCTTAAAATATTCAGAGAAATGAATAACGAAATTTAAAAAGGCAAGACAGAAGAAAAGGTGATAGACAGTTTTAATGCTTACATGTTTTATGCTTACCTCTTATGTGCATTTACGTTTCATTTTTCAGTTGTATTTTCCAAGAACCCTAGTATGAAGCTTCTTTTTTTTTTTTAATGTACAGAATATCGATGTGTATCGAGAGCATTCCTTGCTCAATCAGGGTCCTAACCCTTTCTTCTGGAATGAATTTCTTTCCATAACATTAACTGCTCTTTGAATGAATTCTTTGTTTTCTATTACACTGTGCATAATTTCTTGAGCTTTTCCCTGCCATGCATTTTGGAATTAAAATGACATCACAAATTATGCCCTGAGGAGTAGCTCACTTGACTCATTCATGACTACATTAATATTTTAATGTACCTGATTTTATTGTTTTAAAAATATATTTCAAACATTTTACATTTCTAAAGAGATTTATTTTTGTATCCTGTAAGCTTTTTCCTACCAATAATTTCATTGAAATTAATAGAAATATTAGATATGAAAAATCCTGCAGCAGAGTTACCACTTGAATAAGTTCTTAAATCCAGAAAAAAAAAACCAAACAACAAAACAACAACAATCTGCATACTTTGTTATTTTTGAATATACTGATTTCTGTTTGTAGCTATCTGTTTATCACTTTAAATGAATAACTCACAGCACTGTTCAATAATGCATTCCAATAAATGTAGTCTGTTCAAAATTTTGTAGGAAACTTGCTAAAGAGACAAATATTTTTAAAAGCAATTTTAGACAATATTAATATTAATAAATTCTTATGTTCTCATTATTCTATATTCCAAAGGTATTGTGGGTTTCCCTGAAGAAGCTGTGTGGTATAGCTTATTTCTTTATACACATATTTCCATTTACAGAAAATGATCAAGATTATTTTATGAATTGCTGCATAGCTAACAAAAATTCTACTTCAGAACTTTAATTTGGGCTGGAACAGCTGGGTTATATCTTTCTGGATGTATCATCCTTCCTTCGTTACAAGGAATAATGACCAAGAAGGTCAAAGAAACATGTACTTTTGGCAGAGGACAAATAAAAAAGGAAACAATCAATGTTGTTTCTAAATACAAAAATGAATGGAAAAAAAGCAATTCTGGTGGGAAAAGTGACTCACAATTATAAATACAGCAACCTGCTGTCTAGAACTAGGTTTTGGTTGTCCTTTCTGCTCTTCCCTCCCTGATCTGGGTTGTAAACTTCTATTATTGTAACCCAAACGCCATTAACTAACTCTGAGATTGTATTATTTGAAAAAGAAAGTTCTGGTTTTATCTAATTTAATTCTAAATTTAGGATTAAGATAAATTGATGTCAGACATATACCTTGACAGTATGGCTCTTAAAAATGTCAACTTGCTTTAAAGAACTGATCAATAAAGTTTATATTGGAACCTGGTGACCAATTATCTTTTTTAAGATACTAGCTGATGATCATAAAATAGTTCTTAGTTTCAATATCTAAAGGAAATACACTTGCAAAGCAACTTGAATTTTCATTCAAGTGATTGCAGGGTTGTAAGATTGGAAACAATCAATTTTTTTTTGACAGCTATTTTTATTCACAAAGTCTACCTACCTACTAAAAGAACTAGAGTATATTTGGACCACCTTATAAAATAATCATCCCATAAAATGAGAATGGGACAGTAGATCAATAAATATATGACTATGCTGAAACGTGACCCGAAGGAATTTTGATCTCAGAATGCATAGTAGTTCAAAAGTGAGATGACGGCTCTGAAAACGTAAAGTATCATTTCCAGTGATAAAAATCTGCATAAACATAATAATCTTACTCATAATTTAAATTACATGACCAAGAGTCAGTCTAAATATATCATTTATTTCCTTCAGTAGTTTTTTTTTTCTGCCAAGCAAGTCTGAATGAAAATCTAAAGCATTCTGTATAGACCAAATGCTTTAGTAAACTTTTGAAAAGTGTTTTCTGTCCTCCCATTTGTCATGTAGGGCAAACAAAACAGCAGAATAGCTATCTGTGGAATGCATACAAAGGAAAAACATTATTGCTGAAAGACAATTGAATTTCAATAACACTGGAGACTTTCTGAGAAACTGTGTAGCTTTCGCTGGATCATCAATATCAGCATCAGTCTCACACGACCCATTTTTACACAGCATTTGCATCAAGGACTCTTATCAAGGGTTACTCATGGATGCTTCTATGGTTTTACTTCTGTGTATAGACTCCTTGTGGTATTCCTTTACAAATCATGTTAATTTACAGTTTCTGTTACAATTAATTCTGAGAGAGGTTATGATCTACTTTTTGTGGAATACTTTATATACCTCTTCTCTTTACTATTTTGCTACCTCAACTGGCTACCAAAACTGAAAAAGAAAAGAGAACAGCTTTCATGTAGAAGCTACTCCTGTAGATACATAGATAATTAAGGAAAGATGGGCACTGAACTTGGACTTTGACAGTTGTGATATGTCAAAAGCTGTCAGACATAAGCTAACCATATTTAGATCATGTCTAACCTGCAAAAAGTTTGAACCCAATCACAATTTATAGCCTTCAATCTATCCAGTCTAGCGTAAATTATGTACTATTTAGTCAATTGTCAAGAACAGTAAACCAGCAACTTCACTGGAATTATAGATGACTGACCTATCAAAAAAAATGGGAATTAAGGCATGATAGTATGAATATTTTTATTAAATGGTCTTTTAGCCTAAGCATCTGAAATTCCCAATGTGGACACACTACTTTTTTTGTAAGACTTAGTCTCCTGTAATTGACAGTTTTCTCAAGCTTTCCTCACCTCCTCTCCTCAGGTAGTTATGTCGTGGAGATAAAACCTGATTTTCTTAGTATCTGACAGGTGTAACCTACTGATTCCACAAAGTAAAATCCTTTCTTGGGAAAGAGAGGTGACAAATGTGAGATTTATTTTCAATTTTCTTTCCTTAATGTATATTTCTCTGTAGAAACAGAATCATTCAAGAGACTTAGTCTCTTCTTTTGAGTTCTTGAAGGGTTCAAGAGCCACATGAAGTCAGGACTCCTTTAAAAAGACATGTTAAAAGAACAATTGATTTTCACTGAAATTATTTTACGTGGGGAATGCTCTATGAACCTTGGTGTGCAACTTGTCTCAGACCTGCCTCCCCAACAAGAAACTGCTTAACGATTTTTTATTTCTTTTTTTTTTCTAGTTGGAAACTAGGTTTCTCAGATATTCTTATTCACTAACTGATGCAGAATTTTCTTCAAAACGTCCTATGAGATGCTATGACAGGCAACAGGACTTCAGCCCATTCCATCATCCTGATCTTTCTTTCTCCTGCCTTTCTATCAATGAAAGCAATGGTGCATCTTAAGAACAGAAATTACTAATGTTTACGGAAATATGCAGTATGGGAAAGATTAGAGAGACAGCAAAAGTTTGGATAGAACCGCATGAAACAGTTAATTAGGAAAAAAAGCTTCAATGTGTTTTCAACTGCAGTCAACACTATAAACATTCTTCTATTTAAATGAGACTTTCAGGTAAGTAATTTTTTGTATTGCAGCAAAACTAACATTGAAGCAAATTCAGTGAAATATTTCCAGGTTGAAATGGACTATTGGAGCTTTGGGTGCCTCTGAAATGTACTCCATCAGAAAATAGAAAGCGAGCTATGGTGATGCAAACAGCTGTAAAGGTGGTCTGGCTAGAAGGGGAAAATTATTGGAAAGAAGAAATTGCCTGCTTAAAAATAGTGACAGAGAAAGGCCTGCCAATCTGGAACTGTGACCCTGGGAACTAGACCCGTGAACCAGAAACATCCTTGAAAAGTGCAGCTGGCCTCTTTGAAGTGCAGCCAGGGTACCTAGAAACTAGTGACATGCTGAGATACCACCTGATAAGCACTAAAACAAGGGACTGTGTTGATAACTTGTCATCTGAGAAATATATTTACTTGAAAAGAACAGAAAACATCATGTGAAAAAAGTGAAGTTAACAACACCTATTGGCTGCTCAGAGTAGGATATTCTATATACTTTTATGTCTCTGTTATAAAAAGGACTTAATTTTTTTCACAAATGGAGCTTCTCACTCTGAGAACTTCCTGACTGCAATGGTTGGCTGACTCCAGACTCTGTGATGTCGATAATTTTTGAAGTGAGACTCTCTCTATTATCTTATCGGTTTGTTCTCTCCTCAATTCTTTTGGTTAGATTGGTTTGTCCCTCCTTTTTGGGATGGTTTAGCTCTTTCTGAAATCTAATCACTTCATTTTTATATCATATATACTTATATAAGTATTCTATATTAAGTATATCTGCTGTTACATCGTTGATACATTTTTTCACTAATGATAAATTGCAATAATCTTTAATAGCATGTAACTACTTGGTTGTTGCTGTTACTGGTTGTACTACAATGTCAATTGATGCTATTAGTGATTGATACCATACTATTGATTGATACCATGTTACTGATTGCTGATAGTAATTTGCAACAGCTTGATATATAGTCATTCATATTCATTTTAATAATCATAGATATACTTCCTAGTGGTGATTTTTGTGACATTGGTGATAATCTGTACTAAAACAGTCAAATTTTGAAGATAAAGCATCTCTGTCCTTGTGTATTATGGCAACTATGAACTCACAGTCACAATGTCTACATATCCATAGTGTGGGTAACCCTTTAGGTCGTTGCATATAGTCAGTTATCTTGCGAGTTCTTTAACAGAGTTATCAAATATTACATATATATACAACAAATATCTAAACTATTTATATTGTATTGGATTAATTTGCTTTCTCTTTATTTTTCCCTGAGATGCCAAACATGAAAACTTTGCTGAAAGATGCCTTGCTTTGTAGTGCTGCAACAGTATAAAACCATTAAAACAGTAGGGTTTTTGTTTGTTTGTTTTCTGCATAAATTACTGTTAATAAGTCGTCATCTTTTGGGAAACAAAACCGTATGATAGAGATTTCTCTTCTAGATGGACAAAGTGTGTATCTCTTCCCTGATTAATCGGTCAGCCTAATACATTTTGAAGAGCCTGATATAATATACAGTAGAAGCTGCTGAATAATAAGTGGACACCTTTGTTCCATATACATCAAGATTGTTGGCTCACAGAAAGACATACTTTGGCTTTCTTTAGCTATGGTTTACATGAAAATAAGTCACTAAAGCACGGCTATGGAGCGCAAACACTTGGACTAATAACTTCTGATATTGACAGACTTTGGTATCTAAGGGTTTGGAAAGAAAATGAATTATTACTCCCTGTTTCAATATCTTGACTCTTGAAGATCATTATTTCTTCAGTGGACTGTGTGCTTCATGTATAACAACAAAGTAAGTGAAAGAAATCATCAGTCTCTAAATCATTCATTTTAATCCCCTATTTTCATTCACTTCTAATATGAAAAAAAAAAAAAAGTTTTCTACTTTCTAGAAAGTCTAATGATAAACTGTACAACATATCTTTATTTCAGAAATATTGTGATTTGGGTTTTTGTTGGTGTTTTATTTAATTTCATAGGAGCAGAGAAGAACTACAAACTCCCATTTTCAAGGCATCATAATCAGAAAAGCATTCCTCTTAAGAAAGACTGTTGCATTTGACTTTGATCTTGCCCAGCTACATCAGGAGAGGGGGATAGATCTGATCTTCAGGAAAATATTCCCTCTAAGGAGCGTTTCAGTTATTTTTTGGGTGGGGCTGACTCACCCTGAACCTATTGAGTAGAATGACCTTAGTGGTATTGTAGACCTTGCTTCCATGAAGTCTCACAAGAGAAACATCAAGGTTCCCTGTCCAAGGTGTCTGAAAACAGTGGTGCATTATAATGCATTTTGCAAGGCACAGCAAGCAAATATGGAGTACAGCTACATTTTCAACCAGAATCTGTGAAAAACAAGTATGTAACATTTATAGAATAATCATCCCTGTCACTGTAATTTTAAGACACAAAGCAGTCTAACACAGATTTTTAAAAAAGAAGAAGAAAAAAGACTTAATTACCACTCCTAGTCATTGCATTGCACCAGATGTTGGCTTAATTGAACAAATACTGTCTGTTATGATTGCAGTGAAGCATATTGTAACTATGGTTATAACAGATACTGGCACAGATCACCAACCATCATAAATCAATAGAATCCCATTGACACCAGTACACATAGGCTGATTCTCACAAGCAGAGGTTTTGGCATATAATTTTCCGATTCTAACAAAGGATGGATATATAAAAGGCATTTTCAATATTATATTAAAAAAAATAAATAAATAAAAATCTTTTTTTCTTCTTCTTTTCTTGTTCCCCAGACTGAAAAGGCACACATAGTCATTTCAGCAATCTGAGTACAGATTGTAACCAAATACCTTATTTGTTGAATTACCATATGCTGTCATATTACTACATCTGACAACATAACTTCAAATTTTGCCCTCAGAAATTAAGGCAAAGATTCTTTGCTCTTCAACATAAAGCTAAGGTAATCCAAATTATTGATTAAGTAGTTCTATCAAATAGTGTAACTGTAATATTTGTGTGACTGCTATGTATGCATATTATTATCCAACCATAGTGAAAGGTTTTGTGTGTAGTGCTCCTCTGGGATTTATCAGTCTGTCCTTGTTATTAAGTCTGCCACAGAATAAAGAGCTCATTTGAAGTAAACTATATTTTCAGCATTCTATTTTAATATTTGCAACAAATGGAGTATCTATGACAAAACTCAGTGGTCTATCACAAATTTAAAATTGGGATTTTAGATTTCCAAACATTATGAGATAAAACAACTTTTAAAAAATATAGTCAACATCAGCATTATGAGGAAAGAGTGCAGAAATCTTCATCTAACATGGTCTTTTCATATACAGAGAGTTCAAAAAAATACATCTAATCTGAAATCATTTTCAGAGTAAAATTTCACTACAATATTTACAGATACAGGCTCAGTACATACCTAAAAAATGCCATTATCAGAAAACAACAAAATAATCATCTTCATCATCTCACTGACCAATTTATGAAAAGAATTAATTATTGCATGCAAACAGAAAAATGTTAAAATGTAGTGTTGATCTACACTCTTTAATAAAGAGATTCAATATTGAATTGATGCTCTTTTGAAGGGCCCCTGGAGCTTTGGATATTTCACTGAGAACTCTGTGCCTAGAACCACTTAGCCAAGTCAAAAGATTAGCCAGGGGCCTCTCTTCCTACCAAGGCCTGGTACAAACTGTAGTTAACAGATTAACTGAAGGGCCCTTCTGTAGGGTGCTTTCATTGTTTCATTCCATAGAGTACTCCAGCTCCAAGACACCAAGCTGATTACATACATCATAAACAGGCTGTCTTGTTTTGAAATTTGTATGTAGGGTAATGAACATTGTAAACATATGTAAAACTTCACACTAAGTTATTTTAGAGCTGCAGTTTGGTGCTTATTAAAATTCTGTCTTTCTGGCCTTTATGAGGCAATGCCATTCAGCTATAGTGATTTCACCAGGGGTGAAATATGCCTTATTCAGAAATGGAAATCCTAAATTCCAAGAAGACAATGATACAAAGGGGTCAGGCTTTCCCTCTAAACTATGCATGTCACTTCCCAGAAACTGAAATAGGCATAAAAAATCCGGTTAAACAAAGAAACTGCAGCTAAAATTTAATTTATTTTCAATCGAGGTGACAAAAGTGGTTAGAGAAACATGCATATTGCTCCCAAAATGGATTTTACTGATAATTCTTTATAATTAGCACCACCTTCGAATTTTTAAATATATTTATCTTTTAAAAATATTCAGATCTCATTCTTTGCAGACCCCGACCCTTTTTCTTTCTCTTTCTGTATAAAACTAAAGGAAAATTAAATGTTGGCAGTTAAAGTAGCTACATAAGTATGGCAATCATCCAAAATTCATACAGGCAGATCTGGAGTCGTCTTTACATGTGCAAAAATAGTTGAAAAAGATTTTAGCACTCTAGACATCTTATCTGGGCAAGATCTTACTCAGTGGAAGGTGATTGACAGCAGCTCTTATGTTTGAAGATTTTAACAGAGAATGTGCAATGTCTAATAAATGGTGCTCCTCACACAGTTCAGTCATTTATTTGTTCAGAAAACCGCATGCAGAGTATTCTGGGTCAGATGCTGGGGGAAATGTCTTATGTAGATGAGGTTGTCCTTTTGTACAGACCCACTATATTTACTGAAGTAATTGGTAATTGTTACGTAGAATATCACTTCTACCACAGAAATATGACCACTGAGACTTAATGAGCGGAACCTGTGTCAAAAAGAAGTGGTTTTATTTACTGTTATGAATTTTATTAAGTTTCCATCAGTGTGTACTTTTGCTCCAAGAGGCTAGTTTACATGAATCAATCAAATATAGTCCACCATGGTTTCAGGTATGTTTGAGCTCAATAATACTTCTTATAACTTATTGAAATCTGCACTGGGAATTCAGATCCTAAGAACAGTTATTAAAGAGTGATGAATCAGACTAAAGGCATTTTATAAAGACAATCACTGTAAGATACATGACTTTAAAACAACAAATTACTGTCAAAAGTTTTCAGACTAGATGCTGCCCTCACTGTAGTCTCAGTCAAGAATAAGTCTTCTGAAGTCTATGCAGTTATCCTGGATTTAAATCCATATATCTGAAATCACACTATAGTTTAGTCCTCTCCATAAATTAACCAGAGTTTGCTCATGCTTTCTTTGTTCAGACAAACATATATTTGGGTAAATATATACATCTGTGCTTAGAGAAAGAATTATAGACAATTATAACACTAGCTGTTTGTAACACAAATAACAATTCTAGCTGAAATTCATTCCCTCTGACACTTCCCAATGTGCACACACACAGGCACACACAGGCACACACATGCACATTTATGCATGTGTACTCCTGTAAAAAATCTAAGGACACAAGCTTTGTTCAAGGGCCACCACCGAGGCTGGAGAGTAAAATAGCCACTTTCTAAACCAGAAGTAAGCAAAGAAACAGTGGTGAGCTTTGTGCCCATGAGTTACAATACTGCCCATAATGTCATGTTCGCGGCCAAGGTTTTAGGGCACACTATAAGACAAAGGCATTTAGTCTAAGCAGAGTAGGAAATCTAGCAGTTGAGTGAGTTTTATTAACTTTTTACATTTGCTATAAGCCTCGTGGAATATCCTGTCCTACAAAAAAATGGAAGAAAAGCTTATATAAAACATGTATCACAAAAAAACTTTGAACAATGAAAACACTAAGGAAGTTCTTCATTTATCTTTATTAAAGCGTTATTCAAAGATGTCATCTAAGTCACCATTTTACTGGTTTTTTTTATTAACTAAGCATACAGCAAGGTGCTTCAAAAGCAATGGAGCTTTATTCTGTCTGGACCAAAATTTATCTCCAGTATAACATCAGTGAGTCAAGATTAATTTTATACCTTGTTTGACTTTCTATTGTTACATAAGAGTATAATTTTGTTTATTGTCCACTCTTGCTTTCTATTTTTAAAAGTGCCATTTGTATAAAATATTATGTGTAATAAATCACTCATGACAGAAATAGTAATAATATTAACTACACATAACTATTTATCATTGTGTTTACCATTGTGCTTGCTCTTTTCCTGCCCTGCATACACTATCCCCTGTGCCTGCAACATCCAAGGAGAGCAGAAAAGCTATGCATCACTGTCACCAGAGGGATTTTCACAGTAGAACTGGCATAGATATTGTGTAACAAATGGTAGAGACAAAATAAGACCTGGTGTTAACTCTCATAGAGTTCAGTACTCTTCGGTTTAGGCCTGAAAGAAAGGTGAAAGCACAAAATCATCAAAACAATTGCTTTAAAATGTGGCTTTGTACTGAAATGTGAATATTCCTGCCCTCATCAAGAGGCCAAGCCATCAGTCACAGCATTATTTTAACAATTTTAGTATTCTATATGTATTTACTATTTTGTGTCTTTTGCATTTTCCAGGAGTCCATTAGTTTCATTTTCTACCAGATCAGGTAATTTTTGCTGTTAATACAGCTTAGTGTGTGTTGCTCTGTTGTCCCATGTATTCATATAATGGCATTTCTTCAGGGCTTCTCATCATTCCAGGGATGACAACCTTTTACTTAGCCAGTGCAAGGCCAGCCTATGGCTCAAGATTGATTTTTAGGTTTCCAGAAGTTTTTTATTACAAATGACATGGATAAAAATATTTACCTTCTTAATCTTTGCAGGAAATTAATCACTGTCTTTGCTGATGGGTTAAAGGATTATAAACTTGTTAAGTGATAAAAATACAGGTGTGGAAATGTCTTAATTTGTGGGATAGAAGACACATGGTCTGTCTAATCTGCCAAAAAATCTGCTTGTTCCTTATATTGACAGGGTAGGTTTTGGGTCTTTTGAAACTATTCTCCATCCCACTAAAATGTGAAATCTAGTTATCAAATATACAGCTACAAACTTGCATGTTGATGGCAAATAGAACTTACCGTCTTCTAAGAGTCCACTATTGTCTTGCTAAACTGATTTCACAGAAATAACAGAAAACTCTGTAAGTTTGAGATTTTCTTTCTTTTTTTAATAAATCTAAATTACTTTGAGAACTGATACAACTAATTTGCTTACTTGTCCTCATGAGAGAAAAAAAGTGCTAATCTCTCAAACTGCTACTCTAGAAAATTAACTTACTTGTTTTGTAGTATTACGTGTGTCAAAGAATATTTTTAAAATATTGTTCTCATTGTAGAAAGGCAGATGCTTTTGGATTTTTTTTCTATACACATTAATCATATGTAATAACATACACTATACCAATTTGTAAAAGTTAAACTAGTGACTCATAGTAAACATGACAGCCTTCAAACATTATTTAAAAGTACAAGTGTTCTAAACTTTTGTCTATGTTATAAACACTGTCCCTCCTTCTTTGAATTTGTTTTACATCCCTTTCCCACAGTGACAACGCCATATATTGTGACTGATCTACAGCTCTATACGCTTCAATGGCTTGCAACTTTTTGTCTCAGTTACACCAGCATCTATTTTATATGCAAGTCTGTGACTTCATCATATCCATGTCCTGCCACCAGATACAGAAGCGCTTTGTTCTGCCTCTTTTCATGCTGGAAGAGTTTTTCCTAGGGGTTGCTGCTTGTTCTGAAACATGAAAATGTGTGAAGCATAAAACTCCAGCTGTGAATACTTACCTCCCTGCAGTGTTAAAAAGTTCAATATACAAAACACCTGGTTTCAAGTAAAATGTACACTAAGATATATGGCAATGAGACAGATTTAATATACCCCATAGGGCCCTCAAGCAGTTTTTAAATTAAAGACACGACATAGTTTGGTTTCTTTTTTTTTTTTTTTTTTTTTCAAATGAGCCTTTATTACTTCACAAATAATGAATCGATACATCTTCCAACTGAAGAGAAAATCATAAACAAAAAAGCAATTTGTGGTGAGCGGAAAGGATGAGGATTCATTGTTATGCAAATAAAATCTGAAATATAAAGTTTGCATTAGGAACAGGAAAAAAAAAAAAAAAAAAAGGTTTTGTTCCAGCAAAAGAAAAAAAGGGNTTTTGTTCCAGCAGAAGAAATACAGTGGCTCCCCATAAAAGAAACTGATAATCTTCACATGGAGATACACACTATGAGGCAGGTCTACCATTCACTTGAAGTTCACTAATAATTCAGCATATTTAAGATTTATTTTTGTAGCTGTTCAGACAACCAAACACATTGCCATGTAGACTCCTATTAGAAGGTGACAATAAAGTAGAGCCTGTTCCTTCTACATTATGTTCAGCAGACGTTATTTCACATTTATATTTGACTATGCTTCAAAACAGAACTGTTTTAATGTCCAGGAGTATAGATGTACTTTGAAACAATTGTCAAGACATTCCCAAAATAATAAGGGAATTGGAAAAAAATTAAGTCGTCAGACATTTTTATTATGACTTCTTACAACAGATACAGACATCATCTTTGTTTCTTTTTTTGCTCAGGCTCACAGAAACGTATCTTCAGTATTATATCTTGTTATATCTTGCTTATTTAGTTAGCCTTTCCTCTGGACAAAGCAGTTTTGTCTTCAGAAGGTAACGTGTATAATAATGGCAACACAATCTTCCCTGACATATGGGCACAGAATCAAATAAAAGTGCTTGTATTTTTAATCGCCTACATAATTTAGGTTTTCAAAGGATGGTGTTCTGGCATGTATAAGGCATATATGTATAGTCAAAAAACATAAACTTTTAATACTGTTTTCAAAATAAATTTTGGAGCTCAAGTATTTGATGCACTGAGGCCTCAATACACCCATGCATCTAACTGCTAAGGTAGGACTAGAAACTTTTCATAAGATAGATGGTAAATTTTGGAAGCTGTGGATGAGCTTGACAGTTAGTACAGGAGACCAGCTGAGCTTCACCTAATCGTTGGAATCCACCTCTACATTGTCCACAGCTATGTAAAGGCCAGAAACAAATCTCTCAGAAGGCACATAGAGCACTACCTTCTGTGGGGGGAGAACAATCACAACTCAGCTGGATTTTTTTCCTGACTTATCGCTATGAATTTAATATTCAAATAACTCTTAAAATAGAAGAGTGCTTGTCACCAAAAAAAGGTGCCATTTTTGACCTGTAATGCAATGGCAGCTGGTTATGAATACTGTCAAAGAATGCAGACATGAAGCATAAACTGAGTATATCATGAAGAAACCAATAACAGACTCAAGAGTAGAATTCAAAGAGACATTTGATGAGTATGCTAAAGAAATTTATTAAATATGTTCGTTCAGTCTTTTCCATTTTCAGTGATCAATCACTGAAAAATTAGCAGGTTTTAGTCATATATAGTCTGTTTTGTACTCTGTTTCTGCTAACATGTAAGATTTGCTAACTTGTAATTGTTAAATATTCTCATCTTAGTGGTGATCATCAAGCAAAATAAATTAATTTAAAGCCCCTTAATGAAGCTATTACCTTTATGTATCTCAAGAGACAGTTGAAGAAAGAATTATTAAAATAGATAAGGAACAGCTGTAGTGAAATTTCCATTATTAAAGAACAGTTTTATAATCTATACTTAGCCTCTGCATGACAAAAATAAATCAAATTATTACTTTATGTTTCAGTAGCTGTGTGCATACTCTTAGTCCATATCAAATTCAAATTATCCTTAATTTTTCTTAGAATACTGGCTGCATAATTTCATATTTACCATGTGCTAAGGGAATAGACACAGGACAGTTGCAATGTTCAAATTATATGCCATAATACACTTCATTCTTTCATTGTGGTTGCATAAAACACAGTTTATCTTTACTCTTAGACAATAAAATTTAATTTATTTCCATAAAATATTAATTAAATCAACTTGATTATTATTAACAAGAACAATCTGGTTTTGTTGATCATGTAAACATAAATAAGTTCCGGTCAACATTTCCTTAATAACTACAGTTCCAGGCTTCTTGGAACATGGCAAAATATGATCCTGATGCCTTTGTTTCCCTTTTATTGATACAAAGTGTGTGTATCAAATGCAATCCAAAGTGTGTAGAAAAACCCAGTTCCTTTCTGACAATAATGTTCTAAAATTTTACACTTTTCCTTTCTAATCCACAAAATTATCTGGCTTCTTGCATGTTTATAAATAATTAAAGCATCTTACTTCATAATGTTATTTATTGATCTACCCTAAGCAAGAATCATCAGGACTTAAATATGTACATGTATGTGCTTATGGAACTGTCATATTTTTTCCATGACAGCTCAAATAACAGGACACTTTTAGGATTCAAGGCTGTTTTGATATATTCAATGACTACCTAAATATTCACAAACAGTACTAAACTCTATAAAGTCTTTCACTCCTTACAAAACTATTTGTTGGGTTTTTTTAATTGGAGAAATTATTCTTGAGAATTTGTTTTTACAAAGGTTAAAAGACAAGGTTTTTTATAAATCACGAATGGTTGATGAGATTTCAAGCTTTCAGTGGATGGGAATGACATGTTAAAATGTTAGATTTTTATAGGTGTAAAAATAAGAAATAATGTCAGAACCATTAGAAACAAGAACAATATCAGTTACATTCAGAAATTATGGTTTTGCTTGTTATTTTTTAATAAAGTTCCATTTAATTTTCTTAAGCAATTTGGAATGCTTTCCACCTCTCTTTCATTTCCAAGTAGTTTCCATAATGATAGAAAAAAGTCCTATGTTAAAATATTTTAAGATCCAAGTGCTGAAAACAGTAAATTTGTGCCTTAACTTCCTTATTTTAAATGAATGAATGACAGATCTGTAAGCTAGCTGTGTGATTATTCCTTGTATTAAGAACAAATTCTCCTACATCATATACAGTACACTAACCAGGATTTTTTGTTTTCAAAAGTGAAACATAATTTTTCTATTCATTGAATTCTTAAGTGGTCTCTGTAATAGGGGAAAAAAAAAAAAAAAAAAAAAAAAAAAAAAAAAAGACCAAAGGAGCGGGAAAAGCCTGTAATGCCACAAACCCTAGATACGCCAGGTCAAGTTCTACCTGCCCTGCTAACAGTAAAGTCAATATGCCTACAAGCACAAAGCAATGACAGTAGAGAATAACACGAATAGCCTTTTATAGAATATATTTAGCATAATCTAAGATAGACTTTCCCATCAAAAAACAATACAAAACAACCACCTAAATTAGGCTACAGAATCTTCCTGAAAAACCTACTAGAAAATAGGTATGAACTGATAAAAAACACCTTCTGTGGATGACATATCTATGTGAATATATGCGGGGTATCTACAGACAATATAAACTGTGGTGATGCAGTAGCTTCTAACTTTATATTATATATGTACATTTTGCATTGTATATGTAGTGTACACCCAGATCGGGGTGAATGGCTGAATATTTGTTATAGATATCCCCATCTTTAACTAGTGGACAATAATAAATTGCCATTAGCTATAACATATACAATGAAAAATTATTGTATATAATTTTGTATATTTCCTTATAAGATACAGAAAGTAGTGGGATGAAGAAAGAGTGTGACTCATAGTCACACGATGATTCCTACAGTAAGAGTGTATTTTTGGTATCACACTCGTATAGACCTTTGCACAAATTCATAGTATAGTCCTATTACACAATGTAAGAGGCAAAAAATAATTTCTGCATGCAATGAGGAGCTGACATAAACCAGTCTTTTGTCTAATAGTACAGCAATCATGACGTTTGGTGAAGAAATAGGAAACTGATATAATATTAGGACTCAGTACTTCTGTCTGGTCTCATTTGCATTTTATTTATGCTGTCCAGAGATAAAGGAGAACCAAACTATTTTATTTCTCTGTGTAGCTAATGAAGGTGCTGAGGGAAAAGAAGTCACAAAAAGGCTGCTGCTCCCATTCATACATTCATGCATGAGTAGGAGCCAGTGCATGGAGAGAGTGGGTAAAATGCACTAATCAAATTTTATCTGCTTCTGAAGTGGGTAAAATAAGGCTTACCCATATCCCACATATGTCTGTCATCTAAGCTGATTGCAGATTTGTTTACAACAGCACACTACTTATCTTAAACAAATATTTACTTTCATCTTTTGTTTCTCTATTTCTTATCCTTCTCTATCTCTTCTATACATACCCCTCTTCCCAATAGTTATGAGGTGTAACTAGGTGGCTGAAGAAGAAAAAATGCTGTTCAGTCCAATCAATAGTCACAGACTAATGACAATCAAGCTGTAATATTCAGATGTACTGTTCAATTAGGTCTTTGATTTTGAGGCAAAGCAAATATGGAATTCATGTCTCTTAAAGGTTATAAATATATGCAATTTATGGAGGAATACTAGCTAAGAATACTACTAAATATGTGCAAAGGGTAAAAAATCAATTACCTGTAAAGGTACTTTTAGATTGGAGTATTACTGGCCTCTTTCTGGAAGTATTTAATGGTCACTTCATTTTAAAGTTCTCTTTCTATCCAGCTTGATAATGAGAAGTAAATATGAATACTTCATGCTTCTAAAATCAAATTTCTGTTCCAAACTCACTTTTCACATTAATTGATGATGATTCATTCTGACATTCCTGTAAAAAATTCTGTCAAACACTATAAATTATTTTGAATTCTGAACTCTGGTATTGAGAAAAACAAGGTAAGTCCTCTATTCTCAAATAGCAAAGAAATACAAAGAGAAGAAGGTAACAGAATGGTAAGCAAAATAATATATTTAAAGGAGAAAAAGTAAAACTAGCACTTTTTTTCCTTTAGTACAAGGAAAATGATACCACCTTTGGTGATACTGAATTAATTTGAAATGCAGTTATACATCTTCTGTAATGATTTTCCAGGAATGAAAATTTGTTTCTTAATAAATATGATCATTAATGTGAGTATCACTGACAGCAGAAGGGAGAGTGGGATAGTTTAGCCATCTGGTTTAAAAGAGTATAATCAGTAATTTTCCACAGCTGTTTATTTTGGTTCTAAATGTTATGAAATGTAGCTCATTTCATCTGAGACTCAGAATCAGAATGTCATTTCAGGAGCCAGGCTCTGTCTCAGCTCCAACATGAACTTGCTACTGCATCCTGGGAAGATACAGCCATTTTCTTCTCTTGGGCGTTAACAGAGAGTCTTTCAAGGTGTGTGAAGCCTCATTCTGCGTTAGTGATATCCAGGTTAGTCCTGGGTTGTTGGATACAGGTTTACTGAATAATTCAGTGTCATGTAGTGATATTATCCTGAATATCACTTTATCTTGGCTAAATATGCCCCATATTCCCTCATGTTGTAAGAGAAAAGCCACACAAATAAACAAATTTAATGAGACGGAAACATTCATTCTTGAAAAATCACCACAGAATATGGCATTTTGAATGAAGTTCCAGTCTCAAAAGAGGGTGGTATCAATTTCCATGTATTAAAAGAAATTGCATACACTACACAGCTGTTACACCTGATCTTTACAAGTAGTGAAGCTAATTAGCCTTGGCACAGCAACACATTGACATTGTTATATTGCTTAGGTTGTGTCAGAGTAGCTCAGGTATCTCCACAAAACTGCACAGTTCAATGCAGGCATATTCAACAGGAATCAAATTCTCACTTCCCATACTCCACTGCTTAGATAATGCCAACTCTGAAGTGAAATAATGCCACTAATTAAAGCAGCATTTTTAGCAGAAAGAAAAAGTCATGCTAGCAAATTGCAGTGGAGTAGAGAGGAGAAAGAAATGAGGACACAAACCTAAGAAGTAAAATGTGAAAAAGCATGTACCTAAATTATGCTTTTTATTTTAGATTCTTGTTCTATAATATAGCTCAATATATTAATTTAAACAGGAAAACATAGAATTTCATGTAATCTAGTAGATTCTGCAGCTACCATGAGGCTGAGATGGCTGAGACAAAGATGAGTTCACAATCTTAAATATCACTTGTAATTTTTTTTTTTATTTTTTTTCTTCCCTGAAACATGAGAAATTGTTTTTCTCACACAGCATCCACATGTTTTCTGGAACTCAGTCTCAGTATAGAACAGACAATGAGAGAAAATCATACAGAAGTATGACAACACTTTACAATAAATCATTTTTATGTATATCACATCAACTAAATATTGTTACAATGATACCGTCCTTCATAAATGTTTTTATTGCTGTTAATGTTTTAATGGGACCATGTAGTCTAGACACTTTCTGAATGTCGTCCCTTAAGCTCCAAGCATGCACAGGTATGTTAATATTAAGATTGAAAAATGAGATTTTATTCCTGTCTCCCCAAAGCAAGAAGTGCATTTTTTTCTTATTCTATGTGGATTTCAATGGTACATGGAAAACATTCAAACTGGGACCAGTTACTCATTTAATATTTCCTTTACTTTATGCAAGCAATTTTTCAGCAAATCCAACTGGCAGCGTGCTGTCTGGATCCAACCCATAAGACAGCTATGGCTAATTTGTCTCAAAAGGTTTATAAAACAGCTGTCAAGGTAACCTGAAAAGGCAAATGATAGACTTCTTGCTTTTAAAGTCACATGTGGACGGGCTGGTACCAACAGCTGCAAGTTGCCCCATGAAAGTAATCTGATGCCGCGTTTGGAATTTAGCCCGATACTGGACCATCAATAAATGATTCTTGGGTGGATAAAGAGCTCGGCAAAGCTCACCTGGCATAAAACAAAACGTAAGTAGCAGAAGCAGATTTGATGCTGAGCGCCTCCATTCCTACATTACCTTTCACTCGCCAGCAGGGTTCATGGTGAGCGCTGTGCTGTGTCGTGTTGCAGGATTCCCTGGGTAGCCGAGGAAATACCTTTGTTTAGGTCTGTGGCTATATATATGCTATTAGATCGGCCCTGTGAAAACAGTGGCAAAAGACAGCTTCTGATTTCGTCTGTGGTTCTGCATTTTGTCCCCACACGTAACATGGGAAAAAAAAATCGAACGTTTTCAGTGGAGCAGCCACCAAATTCCTTTCTGTCTTTTTATCTCAATCTTCTTCCTTTGGCCTTTATTGTTGTGAGAAATTCACTCCTACATTCTTTCTCAGAGATGTGTCACAGCGATTCTGGCAACATTATACCCGCCTTTGTGTTACAACCAAAAATACACCAAGCCCTTCAGGCAGTAATCAATTGTTATCAGTTTGTGAAAGCAATCAGAAAACCTGGAGTCACAACATTACAATAATTGGAAGGTTAAACAGTGCAAGTAATTTTAATATGACCCACTTTAGTGTTTATCAGGAATTATTAATGGAAAGAGAGAAAAATAATCTAAGCTAGTTAAGATATGAGTCCTTCTAGGAGGAAGACCAACTGAAATAGATAGCTTGGTTGAAGGTGCGATTAACTAGTTAATCCTGTACCATCGTGTAAGGGGAAGTCATACTTCTGTCAGCACTGTATTTTTTTTTTTTTATTTTTTTTTTTTTCTGTATTTATACCTCCTCGTGTTAAAGTCATTAGCCAAAGTTACTATCACTCAAGGACTGCTCTTTTTTTGTTGTTTTGTTGTTGTTGTTGTTTTTTTTTGTTGTGGTTTTTTTTTTTCTTTTTTAAATGAATCTGTGAGAGCAGAGAGGGAGAGGTAGGCTTTTAAGCTCTCTTTGTGTGTGAGTGTGTGTGTCTTGTGTGTGTGTGGCTATTTGAAAGGCTGTTATCAGCATGTCAGGGTGTGTGGCTTTGGCGTCGTCTGGCTGGGAAGCTACACAATGCATCCTATGTAAGAGCTGCAAGGTGATCTCCGGTTAAACCAAGCCCCTTATACCAGCCATCAAGGGTGACAGGTAGACGAAATTTTCAACTGATTCATGACTTTCAACCTGCCATTCAAACTCAATATAACATCAACGTCCCAACTCAAGTTACTCCACATCCCTTTTATCAAGTATTTTTAAATTGAAATGTGCTGAAGAATATTTCTAAATGATTTCTTTTGCCCAGGAGCATGACAGAAACCTGAATCATAGTTTCCTCGGTGTTAATAAACATTTGGTATGCACTCGAGTTAAACACCTGCTTAAGTATGAGCAAATGCTCTTTTATTCTTTTCCCAGTCAGAATAAGAATGAGATGATCTTTCTAAAGAAGATGCCTAGATGTTTAATACTTTCGTAGTTACATTTCTTTATGGTATTTGTGGTACATTTTGTGGAACTAAAGTACAAGGTGCTGTCCTGGATGTCTCCCCTTGTGTGTGACCTTGTAATTTCTCTTATCTTGTGATCAGATGTTTGCAAAATATTTATATTTTCTAAACTGGTGAGAATGTCATCCTCTCCTAAAAATGATGTTGAGAATATACACATCTTTACTTTGGTAAGAGATTATGAATCCCCTCCCTCTACTCTTTTCCCCATTTACTTAATATAATATAAAAATATCTTTATATATTATGTTAATATATTTCACACATATTATGTATATTTATATATAGCCTCATATATACATATATCTATAAAAATTTGTGGATCTTAACTTCTGATTACGTCTGATTTTGGCCAAAGTGGAGTCCACAGAAAACTTCCAGGATTTTCAGTGAGACTCAGTTTTATTGACAGATGGATAGTTTCATCTGTAACTCTGATATACTGACACCTCATGAGGATGTTGCAGCTATACCTACATCAATGAATTAAACTAACCAATAGCATAACATCCATGCCATGTGAAATATCAACTTGATTTCTCACAGAGTTTTAGACTACAACACAGCAATATTCTTACTAAATACCCAGTCATGGCTCAGGACAGACAAGGCAGCCTCTTATGAAGCCATTCCGGCCATCTGAACGCAGCCTATGACATGCCATTGACCATCTGGGACAGATAACAAATGGTCATAATCTATTTTGTTTCTCTCTGTATACTTTATATCTTCCCCATGGACCATTATTTATTTAAATAAAATCTATGATGTATTAATTTAATGATTTGTAAAGAATTTTGTTTTTTAAATTTTAGCTCTCAAAAAAAAAATTATTTAAGAATTAATTTTAATTTTAGTTAAGAGAATTCTCACATGAATATTAAGATCATAGAATCAGAATCATAGGATCATAAAGGTTGGAAAGGACCATGAAGTCCAACCTAAAGCCCTACACTGCCTAACACTAAAGCGTCTCCTGAAGGGCCACAGCCAGACATATTTTAAACATGTCCAAGGATGGCGACTCCACCACCTCCCTCGGCAACCCATTCCAATGCTTCACCACCCTTTTGGTGAAGAAGTTTTTCCTAATATTCAATCTAAACTTCCCCTGGTGCAGCTTGAACCCATTCCCTCTTGTCCTATTCACTAGGGAGAAGAGGCCAACACCCATCTTGCTACAGCTGCCCTTCAGGTAGTTGTAGAGAGCAATAAGGTCTCCCCTCAGCTTCTTCTTCTCCGGGTTGAACAGCCCCAGCTCCCTAAGCCTCTCCTCATAAGACTTGTTCTTTAGGTCTTTCATGAGTTTCCAGCACCTGTGGAGCCCAGAACTGCACACAGTATAAGATAGATAGATATATATATATATATACAAATAAGATCCACGGCACTTTACAATTTTAAAATGTAAATTTTAATACCACATTTGATTTTGACTTGTACTTCAGTAGAGAAAATATTACAAATAAATTAAAATAAATTATTAATTTAAACTTCAATTTATTTAGTGGAAATTTTCCTTATTTTATGTCATTTTCCTATAGTAATTTCAAACTCCTTTTGCTATATATTTCAGTAAGATTATATATCTTAACACATTTTTTTTTCTGTAAAAGCATATCCAATCAATTGTCATTATAAGTCTTACAAAAGTCTTGAACAAAACACCTGGTTTTCCCTATCAGTTAAAACTACTACCCTAGATAACCCAGTCTTCAAATTTATGACAAAGACTTGGTATGCAGGACAAATCTTTGACCATATACTTGACTAAAATTGTGTGGTGTATCTCCAGATTTTAAAAGTATAGTGATAGAGTCACATATGCAGCCAGAAAACATTCTGGTCTTATGTATTTCTTTAATTTTTAGCTTTTAATACAATATTTTATTGACCTGAAACACAAATAAAAGACTCTGCAAACCTCATATCCTCCGTGCACACATCATATCTCGTTCTCATGCATTGCTTTCTACAGTTTACTCTCATTTAGAGTTCAGTCCATTCTGAATTATACTGAGAAAATAAATAGAACTGGTTGGTAACAAATGTGTGATCCATTTGCTCTGTCTGTGCACAAGTAAGTGCTAAATCATAGCTCTGATAGGTATCATTTCAAGGCATCTGTGGACACTATTATGAGTTTGACATAGCAAAATGTGTTTCTGTACTAAAAGCTCCTAGTCTGACCTTCAGGCCCATTGTCTAACAAAAAGCAGTAAAATATATTGTACCCTATATGAATGAATGTATTTGAACACATAATTCAAACTAGGAAATTTCTGCCCTGTTAATTATCTGTTTAGTTAGTCCACCATTTCTCCTGTGCATTTTACTCTTGCGTACAGGTAATTTTATTCTCAGAAATTAGTAGAGATTTAACTGCAAACTACGTAAATAAAACCACAATTCATTTCACTTAATATAGCTCTGGAATATGTACATATATATGCATACAGATATGTATGCACACAAATTTATACATATTTTTCACTTTAATATTCTAATACAGTAAGAGTTCTGTCCTTGCATTAGCATGAATTTAGTACATCTCACTGCTGCTCTACCCTTAAGATTTAGCTCAGTGAGTAAAGACTATTTTAGACAAACATGGAGGAACAAAGACAGAAATATTTATAATATTATAGTTTATTATCCAAACAAAACATACTCTAATTTAAGACCCATAAAAGGTTAAACAAATTCAATTAAAATATTATTAAAAGTTAATGGAAGACATTTACCAAGTGGATTGAGTCAACAAATAGATGTGATCCTCTGTGATACTGCATAAATTTAAATTTCGGTGCATTTCTCAGTCTAGAGAAAACACAGGAAGGAAAAGGAACCATAAATTTAGTGTTTGTAATCAGGACTCAATCAGGAAAACAAAGAGTTTGAAGTTACTCATCACTGCTCAGGAAAAAGATACTGGAGCTACTGTCAAATCTCTAAATGTGTTAGCATAAAGCAAAGAGATGTTAGAAATGGCTGGGAAAGACTGGAAAAAAAATATCAGCAAGCTGCTGCTACCTATGAAATAATTTGCTTCTGCCTTGAATACCATTTGTAGTTCTGATCCCTTCCTCTCTAACAAGATACCTTAGAACTAGAAAAAAGGTAAAGAGAATCAAGATGAGGATAATCAAAGATGGGATACAAAAGATGAACATAAAATCATTAAAGATTCAAAAGGGTGAATAAGGACACGCAATTTCCAACAACAAGGACTAAAACGGAAACTAAATAAAATATTCAAACAGTATGGTTACTACATGCATAATAATATCCATTTTCATGCCATGTGCAGCTGTGGAACTCACAGACTCTGATGACAAGAGAGAAGTACAAATGTGTAAGTAGTTCATTGTGAATACAGTCAGTGCTCTCAGGAAACTTTTATTGTGGATTTTTGGAAGTGACAAAACTGCTTAGGAATTTTCCCTGTCTACTTGTCCTCTGCTTGAATTCCTTAAATGACTACAAGTGGATATATCAGACACAGACTTCAAGGTGAAAGAATCCCTTGCCTAAGTCTAAATGTCTGGGTTTTCAAATTATCTTCAATAAAATATATATTAGTGGTTAATGAAAATAACCATTTCAGAAAGCACCCCTATCTTTTTGTAGATATCACGTATATGATTTTCCTATATAAGTTGTCTTTTGATTTAAAGCAAGAAAGTCATGAAACAGTTTGGAAGACAAGAAAACCTCTTGTTAAACTGCACATGGTATGACATGTCTGAAAAAATCAAATCTAATATTCAGAGTTCAACAAGTGGTGCCTGTATTTAAAACTCAGAAATTAAAATTCAGATAAACTGCATTTAAAAGAAGATGCAGGCAATGTTTCAGACCAAACAGTATTTCCAGGATATTCCGGTGGTTATTTTATTTATTTTAGTTCAGTTCAGTTTATTTCAGTTTATGTTATGTTATTTTATGTTATTTTGATGGGTTCTCTACAAACTAATATAAAATATATAATTGCTAAAATATATGTTTATCAAGATTGCATGCCAGAAACCTTAAAACTGGTTATTTCTTTCAGAATTTCTCTGAATTTATTCTAAATGAAAAATTGCTCGTCGAATGAATAGTTCATGAAATTTGAAATTAAAGGAAATATGAACACGAATAATATGCATGTGGGACTAATTAAAATAGAAAAGATTCTTGGGAAATACGGGAACAAAAAAAACAAGGCAAGCTCTACTTCTCATTCTATGCAACTTAACCTTGGTCTAGTATGAGTGGAAGATGGTGATGTAGCAATGAAGAGGAAACCTTTAGATACATATTTTAATTACATCCAGAAAGAACTTCTGTATAAAAGACTGCATGTATATAAGAATAAAGTGTGTAACCTCTTTCATTTATTGCTAGCAAAGTGATGACATTTTCACAAATGCAGCGAAAAATTTCAAGAATTCCAGTGGAAACTTACACTAGGGAAATAATAGAATTAGCTCCCAATAACTAACCATGAGGTATGGATAGAGACTGTGAAAGTGATATCCTTTGGGTCTCCACTGTGAAATCACAGACCTCAGGTTATATGAACGATATCTTTTATTAAGAATGGCTCTAATAATATGAAGTAAATAATGAGAAACCTGAAGTTCTGTCAGCATTTGTCTATGCTTTTGGTAAGTTTCCATTCCCTTTCTCTTACCTTAAATAATCCATTATTCTAACATCACCTGCACTTCATTAGATATAACCATGTCTGGCATTTCCAAACAGCAGTGAATTTCTGTGTAGTTCCATTTTCCAATTTTCTGCACCTTATATAGCTCAAGAACCATTTTAAATCATCTTGGTCAGAAACTTTACAAGTGTATTTTGGAGACTAACATCCTGACCACGGCACAGACTCTGTCAAAATGTAGACAATAAATAACACACATCTGGAAATATGGACAAGTATTTTCAGTGTTCATTGGGATCAAATCTTCTGTATCCATTTTCACATACAGTGACTCAAACACATCTGCTATGGGCGCTCATCACTTTACCACATCAACTTTTGAATATCAGTAAGAAAGGTTCCATGTCATGAAATCATTCTCACATTCTTCAGGAGGTGCATCATCAGGAGGCACTGCTCAACTTAGACTTCTAGCTTTTTCATTCTTATGCTGTAAACAACCTTTTGCAATAATGTTTGCCGGGAACACACTTCTACAGCTAATACATGCTGTTTAAAAAAAGTTTAAAAAGACTTAATATTATTAATTATTTCTCTGCAAGAAAGTGACCTGTAGAGCAAGAATAGTAGCAGAATGTAGAGAAGCTTCTCATATCCAAAATAGGTGAGTAGTACTGGAGAAGGAAATCAGTAAAAAGTTTGAAAATTAAGCAACAAAAAAATTAGATTAACAGCATGACTAGACATTGTACATCTAGAGAGCAAAGTTCATTTAGAACATAAAGTTATATGAAAATTGGTTTATTTGTATTCCAGATGTATAGAAAATATCCTAGAATTCCTTTTCCATTAAGAAAATTAATATCTCTGAAATGTCTTTTCATCTTGTATTGGAATACAAAAACGGCACTCCAAAATAGCCTTTGCAATTTCTTCTTATTCTTTTTATCTTTTCTTTTTTTTTTT
>VWZK01007629.1:336065-387652 GCA_013396935.1 Baryphthengus martii | reverse complement strand
CCCCCCCCCCCGCCCCCTGCCCCCCAGACAGCTTGGGTAGTCAGTGCTGTGCACTTGAGTTACTCTGGAATTAAGTTTCAAGCCAAACAGCACAGTAGTGATTTCATTATCTCTGAATTGCTTCCAGAATTATGAAATAACATTTTCAAATTCCATTTTCTTGTGTAGCTTCTGGAGATAGCACTTGTATACGACAGGCAGAGATACAATATGAACTGGTTTAATACATTAATTTGAGGAAGCAGGCATTGAAAGGTTCTTCATTTGGTCATGAATACATATATATTTGCATAACTTAACTAGAACAAATGGATGTCAGTGCTTAGTCCTGCACTTTCAAAGGAGCTTGGAAAGTTACTTTTCTCTTTGAACATCCTGAACTTCAGAGGAAATATTTTTTTTTTCTAGTGACTCCATAGTTTCATAACCATCAAGAAGAAATACTGATTATGTAGTAACTCAAGTACAGTGACTATCTGTTCTTTTTAGCCCATCTCCTGGTAGTTATCTTGAAGACTTTGTTCTCTGCTGTTGTGTCCTAAGTTTGTCAATTCTTCTTAAGAAATATTTCTGAGATTCTGTCCTTTCTAAACAAATGGTCAGCATCTTATCTGTTATCTTGACTGTTGTGACTTCATTCAGTCTCCCATCCTTTAATCTCTTAGACTTCCTTCTAGTTCTCTTTGAAGCTGCTAAGGTCATTGCCGTTGTCTCTGGCACTGACAGCCCCATCAATTTTGTATCCCTTCACTGGTCCCTTTTTGTCCTACTGCATAAAAATAAATCTTTATTTTTATTTCTGAAGACTTTCACTCTGTTTTCTGTCTGGTGTTGGGTCTTATCACGTTGCCTTCTTGCTGTCTGCTCCAAGTGCTTTAGTGCTTTCTTAACATGGATGGTTCCAGATCCACAGCACAGGCTCCTGTGTTCATTGCTCCCTTGTTGGAAGTGTGGGGCTTCCTGCAGTTGGTGTTTCCCTCTTCTGCAGGGGCCATAGTTTGATTACATCATTAGACAATGCCGTAATTAAGATGATTGACCAGATTAAGTTAGTGCTCACCAAGGTGAGCAGTCAGCCACACACCTTTCCAGCCAGGTGATGGGTGCTGAGGAACTGCAGAATCCTGTTGTGCCTCTTCTCTGACATGCTTGGATAACATACCATCCTCTGCAAGAGCATGGAAGATACTAAGGAAAACTTGGTAGTAGTCTAGGAGGTGCTGCCCTTCCCGATGAGATGCCTGTCTCTTCCATGCTGGGGAACTGATGATGCTTTTTGCATTGCAGAAAGCTGGACAACTAAGCCAGTCTCTTCCGTGTGCCTTTATTATGTGAAGTTTGATCTTCCTATTGCTAATTTTCTGCTGGTTTTGTTGAAGATGTTCTGTGCATCAGCCTGATTCCTTTATTCCTGATGAGTTTGCTGTTATGACCGCACCCCTGTTAAGGGTTTCTTCAGCTTCTCACCTTGGTTATTAAAAAAAAAAAAAGCTATTATATTCCAACAAAGCTATATTCTAACAAAGCCATTAGTTTAATCTCTGCTATTTGAGAATGATTCCTGCTCTTGTGACTGAGGAGGACTTTGAAAACTTAAGCCTTGCAAAATGCGAACTTTTTCAGAGGCGAGCACTGCTGTCTTTGTGACTCACTCCCTCAAGGCACAGCACAAAGCCTCTCCAGGTGAAAGAATCCACTGCTTATTCTCACTCTTACAAGTTGAAGTCACCCCTTGCTCTCTCCAGCACAGCACACAGTCTTCTCAACAGCCTGGGGGACGTTTTAGTCCACACTTACTTTGAACAGGGTCTCAATTCCTTAACCTGTTTCCAGGGACAAACTAGTTGCAAATGGAACGCTTAAGTGAGCACTTAAGTGAGCAGTTTGGTTTGTCTAAATAGCCACAGCCTATTAATAAAAGTTTTATGGCATAAAATGTAATCATTGTGGGACAACTGACATCACTTGAGTGTTACAACATGCAGAGGTGCATTTGATCTGATGCCTAGAAAAACCTGCTTGTATTGTGGCAATGAGTCTTCTGAGATGTATTGTTAGGAGAAAACGTCGTTTGAATTCAGCACTGAAATAATTTGCTTTCATCAGAAGAAATGTCAGTTACTTTCATGTTTAAGCTCTGAGATCGTATAAACAAGCCCATTCCTTTCCTTCATGAATGGTTAACACAAAAAAAGTAATTGAAGTACTTCAATCACATTTATCACAGAGCATACATAGAGACTAACAACAAAATGCAGAATTTTACTCAACTTCTCATCATTTTCCAGGTTAATAAAAGATATTTTTACATCGGGTTGATAGTATTATGCATGCTCAAAACATTCCCTCTGCTGCCGCAGCAATGTTACATATCCTTCCTTTTCCACTTTGTCCAAAAGGAGAAAAGCATCTCTGTGGAATTTAGCTAGTGGGAAATCTCATAAACCAAATATCCAGGAATCTTAAGAGGAGCTCTGTGTCGAGACACCTCCTGTGAGTTGTCTTGCTACTGAATAAGGAGGCTGGCCAGAAAGGGCAGCTGGATTATTATAGAACTGAGTGCAAAATAGCAAGTATGTGTCATCACTTATCACATAACTTCCGAAAAGAAGAACCCAGCAGGAGGTGACAGTAATGTTCTTGACCTCTGTGCAAAATGTGGGAAACTGTGTAATGTTGTTTCAGGGAAACTGAGTTTTCTAAAGTTTGTTCTTTTATCAGCTGATAATAAGTGGGCTAATTTAGGGTAAATGGTCTGTATCTGTCCAGGCCGGTAAGAAATGGGCTATCAATAACTCATTGGAATGATCTACTTCAGGATGAAGAGCTTTGACAGCTCCTTAGGCTGGCCTATAGCAATGTTCACGTGTAGCTTAAGAACTATTGGCAGAGTGTGCAAAGAGGGATGCCTCAGTTAGGAAAGGGAGAGGACCACCTTCTCTGTTCTCAGTCCCACCACAAGAGAATGGATGCAGGAAAGATGAGCTTGTATTTTCACTGCCGTAATCTTGGTGAGCAAAGGTCCCCGGCTCCGTTCACTAAATCAATGTCGGTGTCATAGTAGCAAAAATGGCTAAAATGGGCATCTCTGCCAGAGAAACTACTGCAGAAGTTAAGAGTGCAGGAAATTACACTGCAGTTGGTAGGTACCAAATATGCAACAAATTGATCGGTAACGTAGTAACTTCACTGTGTAAATCACTAAAAGTCCTTCCTAAAAAGTCATTTAAATGCTAGTAGCTAACTGCTTTTGGGACAAATTTATATTTTGGACTATTTAGATACACCAACTAAAATTTTGACTCTGGCCAAAGCTGAATGTCAAGAAAACAGCAAAAATATTCCCTCTTCTCCTCTGCAAAGCACTAGACGTGTGGGTTTGGTGCCAGTGGTGCACTTTGCTAAAGAATTTTTTATTCGAGGCACAGCAATATGTAGGGCTTTTTGTTTTTTAAATGCTTGGTATGCAAGTACACAAACACAACTGGCTAACTGGGCTGTAGTGGGAAGGATCCTGGTACAAGACATCCATGGTGCCACCAGGAGAAAAGAGGACTCTATTGTTAATCAGCTGCAGTTGTTTTAGTGCTGTGCAATCCTAGGTTTGTGCAGCACATCTGTCTCAGCAAGCACGCAGGGCTTTGTGTCACTGGCCAGAATTTTCATGCTCGGCTTCAAGAGATGGACTTGCAGAATAATAAGCAAGGTTTTTGTATGTGTGACTTGTGGAAGGTAACTGCTGTATTACTTTCAGAAGTCCTGCCAACTTTAATTAAACTGAGGTTTATTCTGAAATGCGGTGAGATTAGGAATTTGTTTGCAATCTGTTTGCATTGTAATATACAAATCAGAACACGGTTCTCCTCGTGTCTTGCTGACTGCAAAACCTGTCATCTGGCTTTCCACAGGCAGATCTGAACTCTGGCCATATTCTCTGCCCCATTTAGCTCCTGCTTTTTTATCATAGATTTGGGGATGCTCACCATTTTTTGAACAGTTGGGGAGATGACGATTGCTTTGCCAGGCTGCATGAGCTTGTTAGACCTAACGGCCATTAAGTTCTCAATATTTCTTTTCAGATATGCTTGTATCATAAAGTCTTTCCATGTCACCTTCTTTTCACGCCTTCCATCTGTGAACACTTGGTGTCTCGATTGAAGGACTAGGCTTCAATCTACTGCAGACAGAAGTTGCCTCCAACCAACGCTGTGCTGTACTTAGAGCTCCTGGGATGTGTTTGTATCTGCGCGGTGGGTGTGTGGACCGTGGTGTAATTTCACAAGAATTATATAAACATGTACGTACATGCCTTTGGCAGGTCTTCCATAAAGCTCAAGAGGAAGTTCTTACATTATTCCACTATTGATGGTTTGATCTGCAGAGCTAAAAGGTGCCAGGATGGTCAGCAAGGCCTTGGGAGAGATCCTCCTGCACCTTCTCATGTTTCAGTCTCTACTCTCTTAAATTTTGAGCAGATTGCTAAAAGCAAAGTTTGGGATTAATGAAACAGAGCAAAGTACATTGGCCCTGGCAGCACAACTGGCCAATATGATAGTTCCCACTCTTCCTGGAACAGAGATTGATGCTTTTTTGTTATAGTAGAGGGGAAAAAAAAAATGTAATGGAAAAACCCACAAACCTATTGTCGTGCTTGGGAGTGAAGGGAAAACACTGTGTTAATGGGAATGAAGGATAAGTAAGTGCTATTACCAAGTTCATTTAGATGGTTGTGTCGAATTGTTCTGGACATGATTTGCTTTTTATTCAGGGGAAGGGAGAAGCAAAGTTCTTCATGTCACTGCCATTAAATGCCTCGTGTAACTTTTATTGTAGCAAAACTGGTTTCTAATGTTGATATATTTTGACTCATCGCTTCAGAATTCAGTGCTGTGTGTATTACTGAAAGCCATAATTATCTTCAGGAAAATGTTTTTGTAACAGGCCGGTCTCTCATAGAGGAAAAAGCCATCATATGCTGTCACAACCTCCCCCCTGGTGTTGAGTGCTGCATTTAACTTGTTCCCAGCATTTACACCATGGAAAAAGGGGAATTTTACCTTGGACTCTGTTAATAAAGTTTTTACCGCTCTGCTGACCCCTTGGTGCCACGTCGCGATCCTCCAACCCCCGGGAAGAGCAGGGCTGCCCCGTGCAATGTACGGTCTGCTGGGAGGAGGCGAGTAGTGGCTGTAATAGTGCTGGGAAGGTGCCCTTCGGCCCCGTGCTTACAGCAGTGCTCTCTTTCATTTCTCTTGCTGCTGCTGCAAGTTGGCCTGGGTCAAGTGAACCACTTAACCAGGGAAGAGCCTGGCTGGGTGAGAGCATGCCTGCAGCCAGAGGACTCGGTCCTCCTGCAGCGATAAAAGCTCTCAGAGTGCAGTTACTCTGTGTAGGTGGAAATGGAGATCTCGATGATTTATAAGCAAACATGTCTTGCCCAGGAAGGCAAGAGATAGCACACCAGCTAAGTAGCCACTTGCCCATGCTCTTGTTTGAAATATAGCTTAGGTGTCCTCTCATGTCACGACTGCTTTGAGTTACTGCCAGGTATGAAATACTAATATTATGCTGTATAATGGGACCCTTTCTTGCTCCTCTCAGGGACCAGCAGAGCTATAACCATTGCCCGAAGGTTTTAAAATTTCAACTATTCTCCCTCGATAGTCCTGGGAGTTTTTTCTTTGAAAGAAGTCCTGCCACAGGGCAGCCTGCTCTCCTCTCAATAAGCAGGTGTACGGTAACTCCTCCTGACACCAACGGGAACTGTGCCTGCGTGAAAACCCGGTGATAGAGTCCATATAACAAAGCTTAGCTTTGAGAATATAAAATGTGATGGGGGAAAAAAAATAAAATCGCAAAGGGCCTGATTCTGCTCTTACCCAACATCAGTTCTGAAATGGTAGAAAGTCATAGTCTCTCATAGATTCACTCCTGCGAGCAAGTCTCAGGTTAAAAGCTGATTGTTCCTTGGGTTTCTTTCTTTCTTTCCTGTAATCAGCCTTCTTCATTCTGTGCTGAGAGGCTGTGCGGGTGCTTCTGGTTCAGCACCCAAACAAGAGCTGAGGGCAGGCTGCCATCACCTCTGTAGCTTCTCTGTCCACTCGTGCTGGGGCACCATCCATCAAGCAAACTGGTTGGAGGAAAACACGGGAGCTGTCTGAGCTGCCAACATGAAATAAATCACAGTGCTGAACAAGACCGGCTTTTTGCTCCTGTGTGTTTGGTTTTTTTCTGCCTTGTTATTAAGTCAAAGTTTGAAGTGTATTTGCATGGCACTGAAAGAGGCAGGTTTAATTTTATTTAGTTTTATTAACTACTTCTTCCAAGTTATAAAACAGCCTCTGCTTCGTTGTATGTGATTCACATCCTGAGCAGTATTTAAATGCTGGACGTGTTCCTGAGTACGGAATACCAACGTTTCTGTGTTGTGGTGGCACTGTTCAGGAATGTTTCACCCAGGGTAAAATTTGGAGGTCCTAATTTGTATGTCATGACTGGGACACATACTCTAGGGAAAGCTGGTTCATGTATTTATGGAAAGTAAAAGACAAAAACATGAAAAAGTGGAAAAGACAACTTTGGTAGCTCTTCTGTAGTTGTTGGGCATCAAAATCCATGGTACAAGACCTATAGAAAGTAAGGATGTTAGAGGAACCCATTCCTTCCTCTCCAAAGAGGGGGAAGGGGAATCAAACCAGAAAAAAACCCTACTCTTTCAGTTTTGAAAGTATGCTGTATATGATGAAGCATGACTGATTTATCTTGAGTGACATTAACTAAAGGTACCGGTGCATTCAGAGTTTAATTTATCTAGTTTGAAAAGTGCGGGAACCTTTCTCGAAGCTGTTCTGCTTGAAAGGAATAGTCAGTGATTCTGGACAAGATGGAATGAAATGATGAATCGTTCTGTAAACATCCCTGATCACGCTGCACAAACACACAAACACTCCTGAATTGTCTTGATGGAGGATAAACAGAAGCTTCTTAGAGCCGGGGCTTAGGAAGTGCCGCGTGCAGATTACATGCCATGGGGGAGCAAAGCTCCTGTCAAGAAAAAGACAAAGTTAATTATGAGTACGTTTTTTTTTTTTTTCAATGATGTTTTGAGTTTGTAGCCTTGACTTCCAGGTATCTAACTTAAAACCAGCTTGCTTTGGACCTTTTTCATGTTCTCTTTATGAGAAGTTTGTATCGCTCGTTCACTTTTACACCACTTAAAGGTGAACTCTTGGTTAATATGGATGCATTTAATTTTCTTTATTTTTCCGGTTGATAACCCACCTTGGGACATGTCTGTGCTACAAACATTAATTTAAATCATGTTTCGAGAACAGCTTTTGTATTATTCAAACCATCTTGGTGGAATTAAAAGTGGAAATTGAGATTTGTCCTTAATGGGTCTATTTTCTGTGGAGGCTGTGGGAGATACGAACATGCCAGGCTTCACTTCCCAGTTTCTAAACCAAGACTTCCAGGTGTGTCAGGATTACATGTGGAGTATTAGAAGATTTAGTATGCTGCTTCTATCAAGACATGAAGTCACAGTAATGTAGGCATTTGATGTAATACACCACACTATGCGCTCTAATAGAGGTCGTTATAATGCATGTTTTGAAAGTAGTGTTATTGATGAGCAGCCGCTCCACAGAACCCAGATTGCCTTTCCAGTGTGCTTTCTGCTCATAAGTTGTTTTCTCTGTGGGAAATAAATTGTTTTCACTGTGGGAAATGTTAGTTGTTTACTAATAAGTTGTTTTCTCTGTGGGAATAGATTTTGAATGCTAAGATAGAAGACGGTGCTTTTCTTTGTCGTTGAAGGAAATAAAATATGCCTGAAGTTCTTCAGCTATTGGGACTTTTAAAACAAGATTTATCATGTCTTGTGTCAATCTTGAACCTAGTGTGCTTTTAAGATTATGCGGAGAACTGTATCTTAACCAGCTGCTCAGAGCTGGGGGTTTGTGATGCGGTCAAGCCTGCCTAAAGGAGCTCTGCTGTTGATGGTAGGTGAGGACGACTTGAACTGAAACTTGTACTCACCTGCATTTTTAGTGCTGTGGTTGCACGTCAGGTCCACACCCTGCCTCTCTGTGTAGAGTGTTGATGCATTTTAAACTTTTGCCAAAAAGCTACCCATCTATGTGTTGCTTCTGCAACTTTGTAAGACTTAAAATACCAGCTGTAGCTTATGAAGGGAGCTGGTGCCTCCTGAAGTGTCTTTGGAGTAGTATCAGATCTCACATTGGTCATCCAGATTTCCCAGATCATGTCTGTCCCAAGCCTGACACCATAGACAAGAAGCTTCCTGACTTCCATGGATATTTCTGTGGTTGAGTCCCTTCACACCCAAAGAAATAACTTGGATGGCTTCATACTTGTGCTGGATTGATAAACTAGTTGAACCAACAGGAGAGCGTGTTGAAATTGGACTGCTTGCCCCAGCCCAACAGTGGCATTACGCTGTGTGATCTTTAGAGAGGGTGTAGCAGCATCGTTGAGTCAGATGTGGTTTGCTCCATCTCTGTACAGGTTGCTGTGGTAAATATAGGCTGAGGGGAGAGCTGCCAGGGTTAGCAACTTAGAAATAGGTTCCTCTCCAATATATGGATAGAACAGGTGGAATGTGAGTGAGGAGGAAGGCTTAAAAAAAAAAAAATAAAAAAAATTATATGAATGACCTCACTAAGGTTCGTGTGAAGGAGATATGAGAAAGCAGATGAATGGACAATGAGCAAGACAGTGTGTACAAGTAGAAAAGGTTAGGTCATAGACAACTTAATTAGCACAAAGAGGGTGTTGTGATTAAAAAATAAATGTAAGGACTGATACAGTAGTGAAGGTAAAAAGACACAGAAACCCTAATTATAGAAGTAACAGCTTGAAAACTTTCCTCTCTTCCTTTGTTGAATAAGCCAGGCTGGAAGGAATAAATCAGCACAGAAACTAACTCTTTGCTCTACAGAATGTCACAGAAAACTCCGGCGCTAACAGCCACAGGTTCAGTGAACGTTGCATACATCAAAATTTCAGACGGTGTCTGCGGGCACAGGAGTGTAGGAGCTAAAAGCAGAAATGCCAGGCGGGTCGTGCCGGGACGCACCAGTTTGGCTGGGACTATAAATCACGGCTTGGGTAAAAAGAAGGTGACAGGCAACAATAAATGAAATCTGGCTATAGTTAGAAGTGGAAAGTCTTCAGTTTCATCTGTTATTAAAAAAATTGAATTCTGTAGTTATAGTGGAAAAAACCATACTTTTGAACAGTTTGTGAATCATATACTGATCTTTTAAGGGAAGTTTTGAGAGGTAATGGTGCTGTGGAGTAGCTATGAAGGAGCAGCAAAGAGGAATTGCTGTAGGTGGGGGCAGTCTGGCTGGTCAGTTCTTTGTGTTTTCTAAAGCCATAATTATCAGAAAGATCATGTTATTTCAACTTTAAATTTAAGATTTTTCTTTTTTTTGGTGAAAGGCTGCTATGCTGATTTTTGAAACTGAGGATCTGATTGAACACCTCTAAGAATGGCGATTTTTGCCTAATAACATTTAGATCAAAAATTCTTAAAATCAATCCCTTTAGTAATGAAATGAAGGTAATTACAGGAGCAATAGAAAAACAAAATAGTTGTACCAGTGTTTCCTGTGGAAACACGTGCAGAATAAACCAAGTTCAGGATAAGCATCCGGATTCCTTGTCTTCCACAGATTCACCTCTACTCCCATGTTACTCCTGGCCAAAGGAGATGACCTTCCTGTAATCTTTAGCTATCACCTGTCTCTAGATGGTAAACAGACTTTTTCCTGTGTATGAGTCTGTGTGCAAATGCTGTGGATAATTTAAAGCTGCTGAGCAGGTCAACGATTACACATTTAATTAAAAAAAAAAGAAAAATTCTTGCTCCTGTGCATTAACTCATTCAAATTCTTTACGAGGTAGGATGTTTTGCAGCATCGTGGAGGCTTTGGTCTCTCTGGGAGAAGGTAGGAAATAGTCGTTGTGATGATGGTACATGTCTCATAACACATTGAAGGGTGTCTTGAGTTTTAATATAGTTCTGTGTTCTCATGTTCTGCAAGCCAATGATGATCTGAAGCAAAAAAAAATAAAAAAAAAAGAGGTGCTTAACCCTGCCTGTGGTGTTTCAGTCATTGGAATAGAAATGTGACCCATCTATGAATCATGTACCCATATTCGTAGGTAGAAGCCACTACCTCAACTGGCCTGTGAAAATTACTGTATCTGGAGGATTATTGCTCTTATTCTCGGCAACCTGCTGTTAGCTCTACAAAAGTCATCTTCGTTCCGCAGAATTTTAAAGAAAGCTTGGTGTGCCTTTTTTGTAACACTTCTGTTTAGGTGAAATACAAGATTTATGTGCTTTCAGGAGGCTTTGAACATGGGAATCGTTTTTTGTTGATCAAATAGAATGAAGCTACTGGATCAGGATTTTCTGAGGGAAGAGTAAACATCTTGGTCTCAAACTGGTAATTCCAGGAAGCAGAACAACGGGGATGTGTAAATACACTGTGTACTTGGAGATGTGTGGTACAAAGATGTTTCGATGGGGAAAGAATGCGAGATAATCTGACCAGGGGAGAACCTGTATTACTGAGTAGCATAAGTATTCCCAACAACAAATAGAGTATACCTGGTCCTCATTTGCTTGCTTGTAGCACTCCCAAGAAACTCAGAAGTCTCAAGAATTAGAGATTTTTGAATGTAATAGAGAATTTGCATGTAAGAACTGCAGCTTCTGTCATAATTCACTGGGTGCTGGGACACCCAGCCTTATGTGAACACAGATGTGAACTATTGGTGCTGTCAATAAATCAAAAGAATGACTGAAAAAGGAAAATCTTGGGAAAAAAAAAATTAAGCAGAGAGAAATAAGGGAAAAAAACAAAACAAAAAACCCCCCCAAAACCCAACAAACTGAGGGAGGAGAAGAACATGTCAGATATGCAGAAGAAGAATTGCAATAATGAAAGTAGGCAGCTGTCTGCTGGCAGGGTGGGTCTTGCTTCCAGGCTGGGGGAGAGTTTGCTCAGTGTTAGCTCAGGGCCTTGCTGGGTCACAGGAAACTCTTCCTCCTTGCTTCAGGAGTTTGGTCCATCAACTCATGAGCCAGCAGATGGAGAGGGGCTTTTTCTCTGGTTGCTGATCTTTTCCAGCCATAGCTTTCCAGCCCCTCAGATTTGAGGTGTTTGATGAGGTAAAGGCAATTTTAACTTGTATAACTCTGTTTTCCAAACTGAGCCATGCTGATTCCCAGCGTGGTGGTGGTTGAAAAGGGACCTCTTGAGATCATCTCGTCCAACCCCCCTGCTCCAGCAGGATCACCCAGAGCCGGGAGCCCACCATTGCATTGTCCAGGTGGGCTTGCAATCTCTTCAGAGAAGGAGCCTTCACAAGCTTTCTGGGCAGTCTGTTCCAGGGCTCCGTCACCCTCAAAAGTCTTATTTTGACTACAGTATATAAAGATGACATTTTAGATCACCTTCCTTCTGTTTTTGCAAGCACTGAGTAAAGCACATTAATACAGAAAATGATCCCGAGTGGCGTAAAGTGGCTGTGTGCAATGTTGTGTGTGTAGAGAATACATTTCTCATACATTAATAAGTCAATAGTTCAATTAAAATGAAATTTTCTTTTCTTTTCTTGCTAAAAACACAACTGGAAGACAAACTTCCTGGGACCCCAGTAGACATCCGTTAAATATCCAAGAGAATTTGTTTCATGTAAAATCTTCTTGCTATTCACTCCTCAGCTGCTGATAAGAAACTCTCTTCTCTGAATACCTTTACTTTGGATTATAGATCAAGCAGTGAAAATCTCAGGCCAAGAGGTGAATGCTTTGGAAACATGGAAAGGGGTTGAAAATGGGTTTCCAGAAATACTTGCTGGGTTAATGAACAGATTTTGTTAGTGCTTCTGCTGTAACTCGCCAGCAGACTTTTTTTTTTAAGTCTTACAAAGTAATTTTGTTTCTTGTAAGTTCTGTGTCTGTTTCTTGTGCTGCGTTTCTTAGAAAAGCTATTTTCTGTCCACAGGCCTTGAACTTCGCTAATTAAATGTGTCCCAAACCAACACTATCTCAGAAATACAATATCATTTTACTCCAGATAGCGAACAACTAATCACATCAACTTTATAGTCTGATGCGAGAAAGATATAATTGAAGGCTTTTTCCTACCTTAACTAAAGTAAACAGTTTCTAGGGGAAAACCTATTGCACAAGAAATCTTTATCAGCTCAGGTGTACAGAGAAGTAATTTACTTTCTGGTTTACCACTAGCACGCTGGAAGCAATCAAATGCAACAATTTCAAAAGGCTATCACCCACTCGCTGTTGAGGAAGAATTGCAAAAGAGATTCTTGATTTACCTTTTTTCAGGTCTTATTAAAATAAAAATGCAACTAGAAACTCTTCTTATTTCCCTCTATCATTTGAAAGTGTTCTCAGGGTTGGAAATATTCTGAGCTGATCCTTCTGCCTGCCTTTGGCAGCGGAAGGCATCTTGATGTTTATCTGAAGCAATTAAGCAGCAATTATACCCTGAGTGTTTTATGTAGAACAATTTATAGGATTGTGGCTTGCAAAATATGTCAGAGGAAGGGTCTTGTAGTCATGAATAACAATATAGTTTCAGATTGATGAGTGGGCTGGGGTCAGCACACAGTTAATCTCGTGAAGGGACACAACCAAGAGCTGTGTGGGGGAAAAGGGCTGCCCCGACTCCAAATTACTGGTAAATAATTCAAACCCTTGCTCCTCCCAGGGTGTCAGAATTACAGCACTGTCCTCTTAAACATAGTCCTTTGACACTAAGGTGCCTCTGGTGACCATAATACTAAGGACCGACAGGAATATTTTATGTAAAGACCATAAGTTTTGTGGACACTCACAAAGTTGTGCTGTCGACAGCACGTGTTGCTGTGTTGGTTTTTTTTTCCTTCAGGCATCAAAAATATTGCTACTTAGTAGATGCTGTGAATTACAGCTGCCCTCTCTCTGTGCTGGCCTGGCTGATACTTGAAATTTGATTAAGTGTCATCTTGTGTCTGAAAGATTAAACAAAAGGAACAAACTTTTCAACAGCTCAGTATTTTGCCAGTTAGAATGCCCAGCCTTCTTTTCCTTCACTCAGGACAAACGGGAGTACCTTTATGCTTGAGTTATCTGTTTTCCCCTAGGATGTGTTTCGCTGGCTGAGTTTTCTAGGATGGGAAGTGTATTCAAAAAAGTCCCTGGCAGTAGAAGTTACGGTCTAGGAAATAACCGTCCTCCTGACAGCATTTGGGCTTCTCACACTGCTAGGAAGCAGGTACTGGCTGGTTGCAGTGGGTGGGCAAGTGCAGGTTGCCGGAAATCAGAAATGCTGATCCAGTCAGTACATCCAGGTCACAAGAGACCGGTGGCTTTTCCATCTTGCAAAATCTCCCACTATTTGCATGGCCATGGCCAAGGCTGAGTGAGCAGCATTCAGTCATCTGCAAAGGTGCTTGGAAGGAGGGAGGAGACAGATTTTTGTTTTCCAAGACTGCAGAGCGATCCCAGCAGAGGGACCCATCTGCCTCTGAAACAACGTTTCTCAACCCAGAAAGGACCTTTCTCTGGAACAGCTGAGTTTGAGTGGGTTCAGCAGTTTTCTGGATGTTCTCAGAATTGGCTCTTCTGGTTTTTGGGTTTTTTTTTTTGTTTTTTTTCCCCTGCTTTGCAGCCTGTTCCCCCAAGATCACTGCCCAGCTGATGGCATCCTGATGCTCTCACCACTCAGTGAGCTAACTGCGTGTTTTTTCAAAGTACACTAAGGAGGTGCTCAGCTGCCTCTGGAGTACTGACCTTCCCCAAGGCTTGGAGAGCAAAGCTGTATCTGCAGGATGCAGGCAATACAAAGCAGATCACCTCATGAAGAGATCTGGAATGGTCAAATCCATTTCAGTTGTATTTCATTCCCAACTGTTTTTTTTTAATTCATTTATTACATGAAAATTCCACCTCCTCTATATCAGAAGACTATTTTTTGCATAGATGTGTGAGGAACTGAGCAATGAAGTGTGAAGTATATTTGTCCAAAATTTCTGATTCTGTTAACAGATCATCTCCTGGGTAGCAGGAGGTACCTGCCTGGTGTCTCCTGAATGCAGGACAGAGAACATGCCCATGTCACCCACCCCACAGCTCTGGCACACATGCAGTACATTAGAGTGGCTGAGGCACATCACTGTTGACCTGAAAGAGCAGCTCTCAGCTGTATTGTGTTCATGATGTAGGTGCATGAGTGTATTAAATCCTAAAAAAGTGGGACTAGCAGGGCCTCACAAGACTATGTAAGGCATTCTTCTACCTCAAGGCTTCACACTTGGAAAGTATTTCTCTGGTATATAGAAATTATAGAATATGGGATACAGAATGGTGATTCTAGTGTCTTTTTTTCTAGGCAATCTATTCCAGTGTTAATATATTTTTCCTTCTTTTTTTACATGTCCCTTGGTGAATTTGGAAATACATCTGTCATCCTATGTGGAGAACACTTTATACTCTCCATCCTTGCTCTTTTTTTTTCTTTTTTTTTTTCCATTTTTTTCTTTTTTTTTTTTTTCCTTTTTGAAAACTTACGTTTCCATTCAGTTTTCTCTTCTGGAGATCAAGAGTCACTGCTTATTCCATCTATCTCAACAAAATGTGGCGCCCAAAATGAAGCAGAGATCTCCAGATGATGCCTCCTCCATGATATGTAGAGAGGGAACACTTTTATCACTTGTTCTAATAGAAAGCTGTAACAACTTAGAGATACCAAACTGGGGTTCTGGGGAGGAGTTCCTGTTTTCATTGATCTGTCAGTAAATAAGTAGAAAGGCAAAGGGCTATAAGTGGGAGTTTTGTGGCTTCTGAGCAGAGAAGCAGATGGATGGCTGCTACAGTTTCAGTTAGGTCAAGTTCAAGGGAAACTTAATTAACAGCCAATTACAGCAGTTGAGACTGGTAGTGATGCTGTATTAACAAAAAATTTTTTTTTTTTTTAAAAAAGTAATTTTCTGCTACTGTGGACCAGTAGAGGAGATACTGAAAAGTTGACAGCAGGCATTTGGTGTATTCTATTATTGCTAAATATAATTATAATATCTTATTAATGATGGTGAGACTAAGGAGTCAGAAGGAGATTACACTTGAAATGTGGAACAATGTGTCACTTCTGCTACCGTGGGGCAGTGACTCTGCAGAAGGAATGAGGTAATTCCCATTCAGCAATCTCCAAAAAGACTTTGTTGGGTTTTTTCATAGGCTTGGTTTTGTGGGCACAACTAGGAAAAAATAATCCGAGCTGATTTAAAAAATGAATCATTTCATTTTTGAATTGTGGACAACCAGACACTTAGAATTCAAGTGGCCTTGAATTGGCCTCAGAAATTATTTACGCTAAACTGAGATACGGCTCCGTTAATTCTGAATGTCTGAGAAGCCTCCCGGTTGTTCAGGCAGTTTTAACTAATCCTCTTGAACTTCATATTTTTAGTTAATTTGGATTACGTCTCAGTGTCTCTGTGCTGGCAAACCCTGAGATCAAAAACCATGTTAAAATTTGCTTCTTGGTAGGGATAAAACAGGAGTGTTGTGCATTTCACTGGAATGGTAGCACTTCATAGCACTGAGGTGTTGGCTTTGCTAAACTCTGGAGGGCTTTCTCTCTTGCTTGGGATTGTGACAAGACAAATATTTGTTCTTTGGATGTCTAAATTTCCTTTCCATGTTTACAAAGTAGTCCTAACAAATTAATTTTGAGGGGCTGATCTATCCAGGCTTTATTTCTCCTGGAATAAGCCTTTACCTTTTGCTGGTAAGATTCAGAATTTGATCTTTTTACTGGGGCATTGAACATGGCTCAATTTACAAATATCATACATTTAACCATAGGGTTGTGAGCGGGTATAAACCAGGCTTAGTTGGAAATCAAACCAGTAGAAACACAGATGATAATTGTTCATCTAAATTCACATTGTATTCCAAGTTGCTTTGCCGCCTGAAGGAGGAATTTTAAGCGTTGGAAGGATAATCAGAAATACTTTGGATAAAGTAAGAAGACAGCTGAACCTGGAATTGTTTTCTGTCTGCTTTTAGAAAGCTCTTGACTCCATCAAATAAAAGAGCAAGCCTGTTTTTGCCATGCTGATGGGTGCATGAGACGTGCTGAGGTAGATATTTAGCCAGCGATGAATGACTGGGGCCATTTACAGGCCTGAGCATAATTTTTGAACCACTATGCTGAAATGTATTGCTGCCTATTTCCATTTTGTGCAAGTTAAAGATAGTTAAAAGATTTTAAAATTTTTGTTTCCTACATCTTAAAATTCAGCTGCTAAGATTATGATTTTTTTTTTTTTTTTCTATGTCACATTGCAGCCTAGAGCAACTCTTTATAGCTTAGTTACCGTATAAATCCCTGGGAATAGAGGCTTAATTGAGATGCTGATACTCTCTTAATTGAAGAAGCACTTATAGGTAATGGATTATTTTTAGGAATTATTATTTCATTTTTTACAGAGCTCAAATAATCACCATTTAGTCTCTTCTTGTATGGCAACATTTTTGTTCTTTTTTTTTTCATAGAGCTTCCCAGTTTTCCATGTCAAGCCTGTGTACAATTACTGTTATTTGAAGGACGTAAATAGCAATGCAGTTGTTCAAACAGCAATTAAATAGCTATTTCGGCTTCTTAAAATATGCTTACAATTTTGCATTGTTGCACTTACCAATATATAAAATTATACCACAAGACTCCTGAGCATTGTTCGATATGAAGGCACTAACGCAGCCCTGGTGCAATGGGATGATTGACTCGCTCCCATTCTCCCCCATCCCTGTGGGACCTTTTTTTCACTTCAGCATCAAAAATTGGTGCTTTTCCAGCCCTTTCTGGTGCACCATGGCAAGCCACAGCTCCAGCTTTTGCCCCCATAAAACCTAGATCAGTGTTTTTATGTTTTAATTTAATTTTTTTCTGGTGAAATTCATATTTGTGTGGATTACGCTGAAAGAAAGTCTTGCATGATGAGCATGAAAATATTCTACGTGCAACTGCAGCACTGCCAAAACAAGGGAATATCTATTTGTACGATTATCTGCCATCTGTAACAGTTTTTTTCTTTGCTTAACGAAATGGGAAAAGCTAAAGAAAGCAACTGTGTCTTTTTCTGTGAAGATGGAAGTTTAAACTTTAATAAATAAAATGGAAATAGTATTTAAGGATGTTCCACCTTTAGATGTTATTTCACAGGGAAAAAAAGTATAATGGTATGTGTAGTTCACAAAATATTCCCAGAAATTATCTTGTTTTCTTGTCAATACGAATGGAGCAGTAAAGAACTGGTCTGGAAATACCTTTGTCCTGTTTCATTCTGTAAACAAAGAAATAATGTTACTATTTTAATTAAATTTATATGCAGCATGAAGTTAAAAAAGTCATCATAGGCTATTATTGTACTTTGCTTTTTTCTTTGTCACCCTATTCAGCGCACTTCATTCTAGTCCATGTCCACATGTATTTCTTAATCCCATTCTTTCCAGTAAAACCAGTCTGCTTCATGCACAAAACTTAATAAATGATGGACTTTGAGGGCGAGTTACTGTGCAAACACTTTGGAGCCTGAATTTGGTAGAGTGCTGTGGTAGTAAAGTCATAAAAAGCCTGAGAAATGATCAACTGGTGTTGATGCCCAGGGTTCGGGATGCTCTTGTGCACTGATGCTGGTTCTGTGCCTGTTTAGAAAGAAGCCAATGGCATCCTGGGTGGCATTTAATAGGTTTTGTCATTGTTTTGACATTGCTGTCAAAATTGTTTATTTATCAACTATGCCTAAGGCGGAGGAGCTCGTTGGGAGCTGGAAAATCTTGATGTTCGAAGGTCTCCCAGGAACAGATTTCAAGCGAGGTAGGGATCGTGGGCTTGCTGGGCTCTGTGACAAAGGATGATCTATAGGTATGATCTTATCCATTTATATTTCTGTAGCTATGGTCAAGGTGATGGAGTTTGCTGAGAAATATCTGTAACAGCTCATCAGGGATGTAAAGACCTTTGAGTTTAAATACTATTTTTTTTCAGTTCATTAAGAAATCAAAGTAAGTAAAAGGTAGGTACTAAATAATCGCTGACTTCTGAAGACAATTTGCCATCAAATTAAGTGTGATATTCTGAGGGAGGGACACTTGAACTCCTCTGAAGGCACATTAAGAGAGCCAATTTTCTTCCTATGGTAAACAGCACACGTTCTGCTTTAATCATGTGATGTTTCTTCCCCATAATACCATCTGGTTTCTTCCCTATAATACCGTCTGGGTGCTGTAGATAATCTTGCCAATCTTCTTGCTTTATCTTTTGGGATAAATTGGAAAGGTGGTATATCCAACCCCCTCCCTTGCTTGATTGTGGAAGCGAGACAAGGAAGTTTGATTTTGTAAGATGGCTCCTATGGAAAGTGAGTGGGTTAGACTAGTTCTCTTTTATTCCCTTGAAAATCCACCTTACTCTCTGTGGTGAAAGACACTGGGTGCCCTTTTTGGAGCATGTTAAATGTGCTGTTTTCCAGTAGTGACTGGGAGAAGAGAGGCAGTTTAGAGTTATATAGTATTGTAGCCTACGATAAATTCATAGCAAGTTCTGGATGGAGCTGTTTGACTTCAGCATTGTGTGTTCTCTTAACATGTAGTTGACAGTTTGTGTAGTCCTGTTCCCTGTAGAAAAGTTCACTGGCTTATGTTGAAGGATAATGTGCTGCTCTGCTCTGGTGAGACACAACACACACACACCCACACACATCCCCACCCCGACCAATGCTGGGCCCAGGTCTGCAGTCCTCAGCACAGGGGAGACAAGGACCTGTTGGATCAGGGCCAGAGAGGCCCCAGTAGTGACGGGAGAGCTGGAAACCTCTGCTGGGAGGCCAGACTGGGAGAGTTGGGCTTGTTCAGCCTGGAGGAGAGAAGGCTCCAGGGAGACCTTCTTGGGGCCTTTCAGTGCTTCAAGGGGCCTGTCAGAAAGATGGGGACAGGCTTTTGAGCAGGGCCTGTCGGGACAGGACAAGGAGTGATGGGTTTAAACGAAAAAAGGGGAGATTTAGACTAGAGAGACAAAATAATTCTTTTACACTGAGGGTGATGAGATATTGGCCCAGGTTTTCCAGAGAGGTGGTAGCTGCCCCATCCCCGGAACCCTCTCAGGGGAGGTTGGCCGGGGCTCTGAGCAACCTGCTCTAGTTGCACATGTCCCTGCTCCCTGCAGGGGGGTTGCACTAGTTGGCCGTGAAAGGTTTTATAGTAAAAATTGNGGGGGTTGCACTAGTTGGCCGTGAAAGGTTTTATAGTAAAAATTGATCCCCTTCTTTTATTTTTTTTATTTTTATTTTTTTTTTTAGCAATTTTCCTAAATTTCTTGTGAACTAACTAATCCCCTTCTTTTATTTTTTTTATTTTTATTTTTTTTTTTAGCAATTTTCCTAAATTTCTTGTGAACTAACAGGTCTTCAGTGTCTTAGGATAGATTCCTCTTTTTGGATATTTACATTTGGACTTATCATCTGAGTTACTGAGCTGTTACTACCTGAACAGAATTAAATGTCAGATAAAATAAGTGCCAGTGTTTAATGGCATGAAATAAACTTATCTATGGCTCAAGAATTTCTTGGTATTAATATTCTAGTTATAAGAGACTGGATTCAAATTCCCTTCTAATTCCGATTCCTTTAATTACTTTAATTTTCCAAGGCATTTACTGATTAGCACTGAGGCACGTTGAGTTAAAATAAATCAAGTAAAAAGAAATATATTTTGATATTTATTGGGTTTTAATGATTTTTGTTCTCCTTAATTTTTGTCTGTTGCCTGAAGTTAGTAAAATGGTGAAATTATTTTTCCACCATCCACAATACTGTTGTGGGTAAGGTTTGTAACGACCATTTGGAAATACAGATTTATATACATTAATTTCCTAACATGCCCATTGCTATTTTTCTAAAACATATATATGTGCTCTTTTACTATATTAGTCCAGCATCAACTCAGGTGGACTATTAATATCATTGATTGATGGCTTTTATTAGTAAGTTCTCTGTGTTTCTTCATAGTTCCAATTACATACATAAAGAGTTTATTTTTCAAAGGATGGCAATGCATTGTTTATTTTGGCATGCCTTTAATATATATTTTTAAATTAAAAGAAGGGTTTTTATTTTTTTTAGGAAGAAATAATGCAGTGGATTGCTGATAACCAGGCAGGTATCTTCAGCATGACTGTAGGACTGATTCTGGAAACAAGCTTGTGGGGAAGGTGATGGTCAAAGGGTTGGCTGCACTTAAGTTACAGAGGTTCAGAACTGACTGTCTTAGTGTTGAGATGTCTGTCTACGAGCTTCCTCTTAGCTGACCGTGCTGAAATGGCTCTTCTTGAACCTGAAAAATACATGTTTCTTGGGCAAGAGTCTTGATGTTGGTGATGCATCACCACGGTATGATGTCTTGTGCTTGCAGAAGCTGGTGTCCATCAGCAGTGCTTCCTGCTCAAAGTGGAAAAGCTGTACCAACCTATAAAATTACATCATTTTTTTAAATCCAGATCTCGGAAATCAGAGATTTTAAATTGGAAACCTGAAGGAGAGAAAATGTCAGGCTCTTTCAAAACATTTCTGATAGCAGGCGAACTCTGACTCGGAAAACTGGACTTTTAGGCAACTTGCAAGAAAAATATTTAGACAGCGTCAAAGTATTCAAACTTCTAGAAATACTCTTTTTTTACCAAATAAATTGATATCTTCTTGCAAACATGATTTCCAGCATTCCAGCCTCACACTCACTGCAGTTATTGCTGGTCCCTGTAGGACCACATTGTCTGTATGATTTAGTTTTTCTTCAGACTCTGCTCTTTCTTGATGGGACCCTGGCAGGTGAACTCCAGCAAACTGTAATCAGTTGTCCCAGAGATGCTCCAGAGAAACAAGACAGAAGAAAGAATTTTGAAGGATGAGATAATTGTAACTTGTATATATTTCCACATTGATTTTAAGCTGAGATGTGACCATATGGGAATGGTCCTGCTGTGTTGTGTGTGATGTAGAGTCAAGTCCATGTTGTGTTCACTTTGAGCGTTGCTGGTCCCATCTGCCCAGTTGTATGTACTCCAGATATAGCGTCTGTCTTTCATCTCCCTTACCTCTCTGTCACAGTAGAAAGGTACGTACTTATTTTGGGGATAACCCTTGCGCTCGCTTAAGGAAAATGCCTCGCAGTGTATCTGAGCATTTCAAATGCAACTTGACAGCTTGTCTCTGTTTAACCCCAGGACCCAACTGTTTTTAACTACAGCTATTTCCAGGGTTGTCTCCATTCTCTATCATGTTTCTTGGAAACTGCAAAATCCTCTGCAGTTACCGTAGATTGAAATTCCCCCGTTTCTGAAATGTCTCCATATATACAATACGGCCAAGAAGTATTCCTGTCTTCAGGTTTTATCTCTCTGGATTATTCCACATGGATGCTGTGTGCTTCCCAAGCACACTGGAGCTTTGATCTCCACGCTTGAAGTCATCTCATGTTAGCAGTTCTTTGCAGAGCTGGATAGCTGCTACTGTCAGATGTTTAAACTACATTGGGGTTAACTTTAAAGTTGGAATTTTGCTTTCTCACCAGCACCCCCACTTTCTTCTGCATTTAGAAACCCAACCCAGTAAGTAATTTGTGTTTTAAACCTGGGAAGAAAACTCTAAATAAAACTAAGTAAATGAAAGATGATTTATCAGAAATCATCATTTAATCACTCTGGGTAAAAATATGGAATAGAGTATCAAGCTTATGGGGAAAGTTGATATAATTTTGAATTTTCACGGTAGTTTCAGTGCCTTCAGCTCCTTGTAGCTGCAGAGCAAGTGCATCTTCCCTGAACTTGGTCCTTAACTTCAAAACCTTAAACTGAGTGATGTGTACCGTTCTGAGGTGTAATACAGTATCTATTTTATTATATATGACTTTCTCTAATTTATTAGATACTCTTTGGGATGGGAGTAGGGAGAGGAACCCACAGGGATTTAGTGTCTATCCCTTCATTTAGTTATTACCACTTTTCTTGATGTAATGTTGGAATTTTCTTCTCAACCCAACTATCTCTTCAATACTAGGCATTTTGTTCACCTCATGAAATTCATCATAGCCTGAGTTTTATGTACCTTACCCAGTTCTTTATATTCATCATTACCTGTAATCCAAAACCAGAGGCACATCAACCAACGGCCTCTAAAAATGCTGGAATGGGCATTTTTACAGATCTCTGAAAAAATACTGAGCTGTTGATCACAGAGATATTTTTGTGAGTAGGAAATGTTTCTGAAGAGATCATTTACAGTGAGGCTGATCTGATTGAGTTACACACTGGATTTGTGTGGCTTTTTTTAATGTTTGTTTTCTCCAAGGGAAATCATAATAAAAGATGAGACTGAAAATAGGCAGCCTGTCTGGCAGTTATAGATGCGTTACTATAAAAAGTGGCACTTCTGTGGGCTTTTTGGGTTTTACACTGAAATCAATCTTGTGCTAATTTTTCTCCCCTAAAGAAGCTGGAACATCAGCTCAGTCTTTTTTTTTTGTCTCTAACGAGTGACCTTACTTATAATAAAATAATTGAAGATTATGAAAAGTGTTCAGCATCTTCTATAAGTGTGTAACTACCTACACGTGCAGCAGTGACAGAAGGTTAAATTTTATTTGTTTTTTTTATGCTAAAATAATTATTAAGGTTTGAGGAGCTTTTTGGGGAAAAATACGCAAACCAATGACCCTTGATCACATTTTATGTTAGCTCCATCTGCTCAAGAACTTGGATTTTAGATTTAACTTAAATTCTCTGCTTGACATCCTCTCAAGATGCTCTAGAAAGCTTGAATACAAATCCTGTAACATTTTGCATTGGTACCTTGTGTCAGGTTTACTTGCAATTAATCAAAATAACCCTTTTAAGAGAAATTTGGAAAACAGAATACCGAATAATGCTGTTGAATTTTTAATTTCTGCTATCATTATCTAGAGAATATTTTTAATTTTGATCAAGTCACCTTGAGAGACAAAGGAACATGACTAAACTGAATTTCCTAGGACTAAGAAAGGACTTGCATATCATGTATATAAAGGCTATGGATATTTGTTATTAAAAGGAAGATAGTTTTGAGCACTCTGATTAAGTTCCGTGACTTAAGAACAAGGGAAGTTTTGTTTTCCTACTCGAGTGTGATGTGTATGTTTAGTAAAGATCATGAGCAGGAAGAAGAGATGGATTGTTGACCTTGTATAGTTACATTTAGTTCTGCTTCAAGGGTCTTGAGGGTATTTGGGCCTTCAATGTACAGGGCAGTTGTACAAACACATAATAAACCAGATAAGATAGTGGACTAAGTGAAAACAAAATCATCTTGTGGATGCTTTTAAGCACTTATCATGGCTTGAATTCTGGAGATCCCTCCTTGGACCAGTCTGGCAGGTTCCACATCAACATTTGTGCGCTTGCCAGGATCAGTAATCGCTGATTTTTGTACTGGAAAAACTGTTAATCCGTTTACATGCTTTCTGTACATATAGATTCAAGTATAGTGAAGGCTTCACTGTAAAGCTTAAAAATGACTTTTCTAACACCTTCATGGATATTAAAATTTTAGCCTTTGAGTCCAGCTCTATCTATAGACAAGGTATAAATAGGTTCCAGTGAGACAATGATTTGTCACTAGCAATTATTAGAAAACTTTACAGTTAAATCCAAGACACAGCCTTTTTTCTTAAAAACGGAGAGGAGTGAATTATTATTTTAGGTTTCATCTTGGTCATTTTCAAACATGAATAAAACATTTCCCTTGCACAAATCATTCATCTCTATGAAACCTTCTTGAAGGGTTGCAGAAATGACCAGCAAAGGTGAAGATGTTCACGCGGATTTCTTGGTGATGGAAAGCCCTTTAGAAACAAGGGTAAGAAAGCGAAATGTGAGGAGAAATACAACTCCAGGGGAACAAAATGGAGTGTTTTACTCAAATGGAATCCTGACCAAATTAGTCAGGCTCTGAAGGCTTATTTTTAACAAAATATGTTCCCTCGGATATTAAAGAATGTCCTCATGAGAAATTCCTGCTGTGTATGACATCAATCATCAGACCATTCTTCTTGTTTATTGAAATTGCTCTGTAAAAAGGTGATTTAAAGTCTGTGGTGTGGTTGTTACTGTATTATACGTAAGGGTACAGCAAAATGAGTAAAGCTTTATTGTTTAGGTCCCACACTTCAAATTTTGTATTACATTGAATCATGCTGCTCAGTCATAAATCAGAGGCATACGAACCGAAGAGACACAGTCTCTTATTCCTGTTTTGTTTGTGGCTGTGCTTATCCTACCTACTTACTATTGGTACTGCTCTAAAATCAGCTGTGGCTGCATGAAAAGAACAATCACAAAAGCATCAGTAATTGAAAAAGTAGCTTACAGGAGCAGTATTAGGGGATAACTGCTACAAATATTTGTAAACAGGCACTGGTTCGACAGGAATCATGGTGGAATAATTTGTAATTAGGAAATGTAACTGTAAAGATCACCTCTGGACACGTAGATTATTTGCTCTTTATTATTATTTGGGTAATAAATCAGAAAGTTAACTATGTAATATGATGTAAACAACCCTCCTTATATTTTTGTCAGACAATACCAAAGGCATAGGCGATGTTTCCTATTGGCTCAAATAAATTAGGATATATTTAAGTCACCCAATTACAGAACTTTACAGAGAAGGAAATCTATATGATATCTCGGAACAAATGCTCACAGAAAACAGTCAGAAAAAGGACTCGGTTTGAATTTACAGGAATGTTTGTTAGTTATCTGGATAATAGATAGAAATCTGCAAATAGAGTAGGTACGCTGCCGGTCCTTAGATATTCTGTGATGTGCAAAGTCCCAGGGAAGAGCTTAACATCAGCGTGGCTCCGCTTTCAAAATCAAATCAGTTTTACAACAGTAGCCTGAAATACCAATTCAAGCCCCTCACTCCATACCCCTGTTTTTGGCATTTCCATTATTTCTTATGTCACCTAGAACCGTTTTGCTTAATTGCTCTGTGTATATATAGGCATTGCTCTGTAAAACCTGCAAACCTCTAGTCCAGAGCACCAAATTAACACTACTTAACAGCTGTTAAAAAGGATAATTGCCTGATGTTAGCATCACCTAACATTATTTTTAATGCTAATTACTCCTAATTTACTCTCCCGACGCTCACCCAGCTCCAGGTATGTTTCCAAACCATGGGCTGATAACAGAAATATTTGTATTCATGCCAGCTGAGATCTGTGTAGATGTAGTTTGGAGGATTTTGTAAATCAGAGCTGAATGTGCCTCGCTGAAGTATCTTCTCAGAAGGGCATGACACGAACGCTTTCTGAATGTAGATGCAGTGGCACACGCTATTTGTTCCCTGTGGATTTTAGAATAGGATTGAAAAGTGAGAAGAAAACAATTCCCACAAACTTCCCCAGGTCAGCAGATAGCTAAATCTTTTGTTAAGATGTTTTCTGGAAAATCGCTGGTAGAGTGATTCTCATCCTTTTGTTTGTTGTTGGTTTTTTTTTTTTTTCTTTCTTTATGAACTTTATCCTGTAAGTCCACAGTCCTGTTCACTCAAACATTCTTGACTTCACTGCAAGTTCAGAGTCTGGAGAGTTTGTAAGATTACAGCTTTTATCATTTTTAAAACCCAGCCTCTTTATGATTTTTGTTAATACTAGAACGTGTTTCGTTGGTGGGTTTTTTTGTTTTGTTTTTGGAAAAGGAATATTTTAGTTTTATTTGCCCCATAGCCTCCTGCTAACAGCAGCCTAAACTTTTCCAATTTATACAATTTGCTTGGTTTTCAGCTTCTGTACAGATTTATATACCGCATATAGCAGCATAAATTACCTGTTTAGAAAAGGTCTATTGAACGTTAACATTTTACATCCAGTATCAAATGAAATAATTGCCTTAAAGGAAAATGCCTAAAACAAATGAGGATGGTTGCAAATAGAAATCATAGTTTCAAATAAAAATAGGCAGACAGTCCTTCAGGTAAATGAATGGATGGTTTAGTAAGTAAGTAGAGATTTATTAGCTCTTGTAGGTTATACTGAAAGATATCTGAGAAAGTAATTGGTCTCATTTTATGAAAATAAGGCAGTCCATTAATACTGCTGCACATAACGATCAAAGGAGTACTAATTTGTCTTTTAAATTCCTGCAATTTTTAGCACTACCAAACCGAGTTTAAATTCCAGCCAAGAGAAAATGATTCCCATCATCCATAGTATTTTGCTTGCACACACATCTGTGAATGGATAAACACCATGCTAGTCGCCCTGAGCCACTGGTAGGCTCTCCTGAGCTTCCAAGCGTAGGCACAAACTAGTGTTTGTGGAGTATTTAAAATTGATTTTATGGGCGAAATCCTATTGATGAGAAGGGAGGTTGCCTTTCAAACCAGTGCCAGTAGCACATGGCCTTCGACAGCCACATGTAAAAGAGCAGAAAGAACTGTGTGTTTTCCTTGAGACTCTTGAGCAGTATGGATCGCTGATTAGGACACATGGAAATAAAATACTTTAATCTGCAAAAACAATTCAGAGCGAGATGTAAAATAAAATACATGTTCTTTTTCAGGATATAAATAGATAAAAATAGAAAATGGAGTGCAAATGCTTCATTTGAAGTAATTTCTGTATTTTCTGCAGGTTTGGCAGAGACAGGGAATGACATTTATCTTTTCAAACATGCTACTGCCTATTTAGATCGATTGTCTAAATATGCAATGAATCAGGTATACAATTAAAACAGAGAGATTAATAGAGTATTTTTATTTAATTTCATTAATGAGTTAATGCCTGAACAGAATCTTTTCTTGAAAGATTTTTTTCAGTACTGATTTCGGAGTTGCTTCCAAATGAGAAATGGGGGTGGTTCTGAAAATGTTGCTCTGTGTTCTTGAGCGCACAAATACTGAAGCCTTTCCATGTTGCATCTCCTGCAGTGATAAAGGATCATGAACCTATAAAACTAGACTGCTGGGTATTCTAGTAAAGATAAGTGCTCAGGAGGAAAATCTGAGTTAGAAAATAATAGATGAATTCCAAAAAGTTTTCTACATCTTTTTGAATGTAAGCATCCCATAAGACTGTATTCCCTTTCTTAGCAAGGCCAGAATATTTCATAAATAATTTCTGTTATTTATTTATTTATTTTCAAAAGCAAACAAATCAAGTGTGACCTGTCTTTTAATACGAAAAAATCAATGTCTGGGTTTTCAAAGTAGTTTGGATGCCAAACTACCCTGAGAACAAGCATGTGAATGCAGGACTCTTCACTTCCTCCTTAACACTGTGATTTGTAAAGCTTTATGCTCTTTCATTTTGGAGAAAGCAAAAGGGATCTGTTGTCCTTTCAGTTTTCAAACTGTGCTGTGGTTGGACAACTGGTCCTTTTGCATTCTTGGTGCCAGGGATACAGTCTTGTGTGAGTAAAATGAACTTTGAACAAATGAGGTGCTGGGGTCTGAACCCCAAGCCCTGAAGTGAACTTGACACCTGGGTGAATTTCACAACCAGGTAAAAGGGCTAAGGCTGCCCAGGTGCCTCCTGTTGGAATCAAGGGCAAGACTGGGTTGGCCTCTGTGTTTGCCACCAAGAAGATCTTTTAGCTCTGCTGCTGGCTGCAACCCAGTAGGTGTTGAGTGGTGGGGACATGTGTCCTACCAGACCTTGATGTGAGGGATGGGCCCCCTCTGTTGGGAGAGGGCCATCCAGGAGGAGAGGCCAGGCCAAGCACACCCTGAAATGCTGAGAACTAAAACAGAAATGTGAAACAGCTGCCATTGAGGTGGTGATTAGAGGGTGGAGATAAAAGGCCAATAGAGCTCCTTATTGAGGAGCTGCTGCTGCTGGGAGCTGCTGCTGGAGGGGTTTGTGAGAAGGAGTCTCATGAAGTCTATGGAGAAGTCAAGGATAATGAGGGTAATGGATTGGTTAATGTATCTTTCTGGTATTTGTTTCATTGGTTTGTGCCTGGCTATGTTGGGAAACAGGGCATGGGTGATGTCTCTTTATGTTGTTGTATTTTTGACTCAGTTTGCCTTCCGTTGGGTCACCCACGGAGAGCAGGTTTATTGCTTCCTTTGTTTCCCCTCTTGTTTGGATACCAGACTATCCTGAGAGCAAGCATGTGAATGCAGGACTGTTCACTTCCTTCTTAACATTGTGATTTGTAAAGCTTTATGCTCTTTCATTTTGGAGAAAGCAAAAGGAGTTTGTTGTCCTTTCAGTTTTCAAACTGCTGTGGTTGGACAACTGGTCCTTTTGCGTTCTTGGTGCCAGGGATACAGCCAGAGATAAATAATGGAGCCTGCATGTGTGTTTACCTGTGTTTTCTGCTGATGGCAGTGTCCTTTTTGCTAGGCCATGTAATTGGCAAAACAACAATGTATGACTTTTTGATAGGCATGGTTTGGAAAAGCAATTTGATGGCTTTTGAGGGTGGTTCTTTGTCATCCTTGAAGCATTATTTTCTCTGTATGGGAGTATTTGATTTTCGATGTTTGTATTTTGAGAGCCCCGTCTTATCTTACACTTTTTCATGTGCTTCTCTCTTTACTAATACGAAGTGCTGGTAGGATTTCACAGGATCTTTTGTTTATGAAACACAGTGCAAGTCTGAATCTTGCCTTATCCTTCTCTCCTCTGCTACTGGTAGATTTGCAAGTGAACATACTTCTTGCCTAAGTGAAGCTAGTGCAGAAATAGACAAATTTTTATTTTTAAGGAAAATCCAGATCAACCCCAGTGTAATGCCTACTCATATCTCTAATGTAAAAAGCGAACAAGGATGGAAATTATTTTTAGTTTTGCGGTAAATAGTACCATAGAATATATATATATCTGAGAAACTGAGAAAGGTAGAGCATATGCGTATGTGTGTATAATGGCTCCCAGCAGATAAAAATAAATATAGATAACTAATAAGAACTAGTTCCTGTACTCAGAATTAGGTCCTGTACTCACCACTGGTGAAGCTGCGCCTGAAATACTGGGTTCAGTTTTGAAGGACATTGAGGGGCTGGAGTATGTCCAGAGAAGGGCGATGAAGCTGGAGAAGGGTCTAGAGCACAAGTCTGGTGAGGAGCGGCTGAGGGAACTGGGCTTGTTCAGCCTGGAGAAAAGGAGGCTCAGGGGAGACCTCCTTGCTCTTGACAACTCCCTGACAGGAGGTTGGAGCCAGGAGGAGGTTGGGCTTTTCTTCCAAGGAACAAGTGAGAGGACAAGAGGAAACAGCCTCAAGTTGCACGAGGGGAGGTTTAGATTGGACCTGAGGAACAGTTTCTTCATGGAGAGGGTTGTCCAGGCCTGGCCCAGGCTGCCCAGGTCAGGGGTGGAGTCCCCATCCCTGGAGCGCTTTCAAAGTGGTGTAGATGTGGTGGTGAGGGACAGGGTTTAGTGGTGCCCTGGCAGTGCTGGGTTCACAGTTGGACTTGATGGTCTTAGAAGTCTCTTCCAACCAAAATGATTCTATGATCTATGAAATATTCCCAGGACTGAACAAAGATTGCTGAGCAGGCATACAGGGCATGTATGTGCCTGCTTAGCATATAGCAGCTTGCTAGATTATGCAGGTTTTTAATATATAGATGATGAAAAAAATTGAAATGTTTGTTTTCCCCTCCCAAACCCCCTCCTATAGCATTGAAAAGCTTTACCCTGCTGTCCCTCAAACCTTCCTTTTCAGATCATCAACCTTTTCTGCAAAGGAGAATCATCACATGCTGTGGTTTTCAAAGCTACTCTCATTTCACTTAAGCATTTTCACTCTGAAAAAAATCTATCAAAGTAGCCCAATATATTTCTAGGGATTTGATATGGTGGCTCCTGTAGCAAGCGACTGTGCCTTGCAAAGCAGCTCAAAGCCTCGTGTGATCCTACTGCTGTTTCTTTACACTTGCAGGAGGTGATCTAGCAGCTCTTGTGTTTACTTACACTGCATTTGATGATGCTTATGGTTTAAAGCCTTTGCTCATTTCCCCAAGTGCAGTTGAGAGCTTATTGGCCAAAAATCAGATGAGTGGCCACCAAGGGGGGGACTGTGTGGAGGGTATTTCCTGCAGCCACTTCTGTGGGTCAAGAGGAGAAAACAATTGAAACTTTCTTCAAAGACCAGGAAGGGGAGCTGTGACCGCAGCCGCACTTCTCATGGAGATGTTAGCCACCTGGCGTTTGTTGGGGAGGTGGCCTGGTAGTATTCAAAACGCACCTGAACAAGGCCCTGAGCCTCCTGGCTCAACTCTAGTACTGCTCAGACAGGGACAACCCCCAAAGGTCCCATGCAACCGAAAGCATTACATGACTCAGTGCAAGACTGTGAGGTGGCACGAAGTGGAGTAGTGCTGATTTCGCTGGGGAAAACTCCAATGATTGTGGCTAAGGCAAAAAAAACATGTTTTGACTCTGGATTGCATCTCTTTTCAGGTATCTGAATACAAAAAAAATGCCTTCTGGGTTTTTTTTCGCATAGTGTTGATTGTAGTTGTATAATAGTTGTTGAAATGGTGGCTTTGAAAATGATTCTTGAATGAATGAAAGCTTCTTGGGTAATGAGACTTGTTACACAAATAAAAGTGTTCTTTAAGATCAAAATTTGCTCTTGTGCTCGTATCTGTTTTTCTTGTGCTGCTTAATCAAAGGGTGATGCCTCTGGCAGAAAACTTAAGGGTCTATTATGTAGCAAAAAACCCTCAACCTGAATTTAGTTTAGCATCCAAAAATGCAGCTACTTGAAAGGTCCTGCTCTGCTCTGAATGCCGTGCCTGTTTTCCAAAACGCCCACAGCAACTCCATTTGTCACGGAAGCAAAGAGGCAGAAGGTTGAACTCGTTGACAGGCACAAAGGAGGGAAACAAGATGACAAATGGTGGATGTTCCGCAGTTGAAAGAACAGCCTCCTGTGAGTAGGGCCAGATCCTGCCAGGTGCTCAGGGCTCTCGATGCCATTGCCTCCAGGTCTTCAGAACCACATTCTGTGAGGAAAACATGCGGATATTTTGTAATGAGGTCATCATCTGAATTAACTGATGAGATATCTTTTCTGTAAGAAAATGAGCTGAATGTGACAATTGCTGATGTTGGGTCTTTTCCTTTACCGGTCTTCTCTGGGAAAATATGAAGCGTATTATAAGCAGTCCTGTAGCCTTCCTAGAATCTGAATTGATCAATCTAACTTCTCAATTGCTTCAACAAGTGTTGGAAGTAATACATGAATAGTCCTATTCTCTCGCTGACAGTGTCACCATGGAGGAAGATCCCCCAGTGGATGCAGGGAGAATTATCAGTCAATCTTTCAGTTAAAGTGGTGATATAAGCAAATATAATATCTCAAAGTCATTTAATAAGGTCATAATAATAGTAAGTTATGTAGCAGCGAGGTGTTTTTTTTTCCAGCCACAGGAAAAAAAAACAACCACAGACAAAACCAAATAAAAAAGAGTTTAAAGCAAATATTGACTGGAGCCTTAAGATGTGTTTGAGCTGGACTCTAATGGTTTTATTAATGCTTTTCCCCTTCAAATGTATTGGAAGGAGAGGTTGATACTATAGAAGAACATGGAGTAATATTGTGTTTTCTCAGATAAGCTCTTCTCCAAAGATGCACTTATCACCATTAGCAGGAACACAGGTTTCTTCCATGCAGTTCTAGGTGGGAAATAAAGCTCTTGTTGTCTAGCTTTGACCAAACTGCTTTTCCAAGATGAATTTAATGGAGGATATGGCCAAATGCACATTGCAATTGGGAAAGTGCAAGTGGAGGTGTGGAGGAACCACCTGGCAGCTGAGGCAGAGCCTGCCCATGAGTCCTGCTCTGCTTCGCTCCAGTCTGGAGCCAAGCAAGTAAAAACTGATCGTAGTCAACACCAAGACTTAGCGTGAGCTTATAGCAAGCAACTGAACAGTGATATCACGTGGCAGAACAGATCAGAGCAGTGAGCTCACCAGCTTCCGGGCTGTGGCAGATTGCAGGAAGACAGAAATAAAAGAATGCCAAGCATAGAGCGTATATAGGATGATGCTGTGTGCTGTGCAGGACACGTGTGAGTGAATTGCTGTGGTTTTCTAGCCTTGAAATTCCAAAGGATGGAGAGTGAATTCGGTTCAATGTTTCAAAATCCTGTGTGTTCTTCTGATGACTGCCTGCCTTCTTTTGGGGTTTTTTTGGGGTTGCTTAAAATAGTGGAAGGGATGAAAGTGAATTCTTTTAGTGACTAGAAACGCTGTAAAGCCACAGCATTTTGATTCTTTGCCAAAGAATAACCACAAGTATGAGTGTTATTGGTAAAAATAACAGAAGAAAATGATAATTTAGGTTGCAATTTCATCTGGACACTAATGTATCAAACATGGTATTTCCCTCTTCTGCTGAGTGGGAGAAAATCTTCAGAAGCTGTACCTGACATAATCTTCACCTAACACCGTATGTAGACTTAATAGCTTCAAAATGATGCTACCTGTATTTAATGTTTGAGATACTACTAGAATATGAATATTGAGCATAGTCTACACTCTGCCCTTTGACAGATGTCTTGTCTGGGATTAAATTAATTACTAAATGTTATTTTTTCTGTCTGACAGTTGGGAATTTTAGGCTTCGGAGGTAAATAGGTTTTGAAGCAATCCAGTAATAGGCTTACAAGGCTGAGAGGCAACAGAGCTGAAAAGTGAAAAATCAAGCAGCTGGACCATTAATACCTTCCTGAAAAGTTAATCAATTCATGGCAAGAGCCTGGAATCTAAGTAGTGGCTCTACTGAGGAGTTTGAAATTTTGTACCATGTACACTCATATGCAATATTTATATAGCTATATGTTGGGAGTTAAATATTTATGGTTAAATACCTCTGTAATAAAGAAGTAATGTGATCTTAGCAGGCTTTCCAGAATTGCCTGAAAAGAAAGGTGGAACTGTCCTCAAAGAGCCTCTCTGAAGTAGATTGTCCCTGCCTAGCAGGTATTGTCTGGTATGCTCTGAATTTAGGGGTCTGTCCTGTATTTTGATTCAGTGTTGAGATGACCAAGGCACGATGGAGTTGTTAACTCCAAATACTACACAGGGATTAACGGAACAAGACTCTCAATGAAGGCTGAGGTTGGTTCTTCTAAGCCTAGTCAAGGAACATGTCAGTGTTGGTGACAGTGGTTTCAGTGGTGCCAAGACAAAAAGCAGAATGTGTGAAGGTCTCTGGCGGCATTGGGGTCCAGGCAAGAGGCTGCAGGAGTTTCCATGGTGTCTAGAGAGAGATCAGAGGTACATCAGAGAAGGAAGATTGTGGGGAGAGCTAAAAGATTAATGACGAATGGGGAAAGAATGACTTGGGGATGAGGAAAAACCACACGGTAATGTTACTAACTGAAACAAAAAAGTGAGAAGGATAAAAATTCTTTTGCTGAGAGTCTCCAAAGCATTTTGCAGAAACTGGTAAAATACTGGTGTGCTTCTGCAAAAGAAGCTGCTGGTATTTTGTTTTTCCTTCTGTCCGTCTGCATGGGAATTTAGTTTCCTTAGGGCCAAAATGGATTTTTTTATATATATTTCATTTTAATACAGTGATAGTTCGTGTACCTAATTACCAGTAGCTTGTACGCAGATATATATTGAGACTTTTTTACTAGGAAATGTCTGGAAATTTCTAGGAGTGTTACTAAGTAAAACATTAACATCTAGGGTAGAGTAATACTTCTGGATATTAAAACTTAAGTGCCTTTGAAATATTTAGGTTTCTTTGTGGTTTAAAGTACGTGCCTGATTATGAGGTATGCCTGGAAGTCTGGCAATTTAATGGACGCTACTGAACTGTGCAGTAGTGCAAAATTAAGGCTATTTGGACTTCTGGTATCAATACAGTGACCTGTTACTGAATTCCTTTTGCATGGGCACAGTTAGAGGGAGCAGGTGTTAATTTCTGGAGAGGATATGTGCTTCCAGTCCTCACCGGCATCGGGGACTTGCTGCCTTCCTACCCACCACTTGCCAAGGCATACACCTTTGCTCCATGCAAATCATCTGGAATGAAAGACCCGATGAGGAAAAAAAGAAACATCAGTGATCCATTGTGAGGTTAGAAGGTGCAGGGATAGCTGGATTGAAGATGCTCTCATCTCCAGGATGCTCCACTGGTTTTAGGAGGGCTGAAGAAATGTGTCCTGCTAGATTATCAGTTACTAAAGTGCTTCCTTGAGCACTTGTCTTTGCAGATGAGTTAACTAAGAAAGTGAATTAACAAAAGCCTCGGATTTTCATAGGGAAGGGGGTAGGAAGGGCCCTGGCAAGGAGTGCTGCACTTGAAGGAAGAGATGATGAAATACCTTGTAAGTCGTTTCCTGACAGGCACTAATGATGGTCTGTTTTTAGGTAGTAAATGACTCAGTCTAAAAACTTTGAAAACAAAATGGTGTCAGATTGAGCCAAGATTTTTTTAATTCACAAGTGTTTAGTGAAACAAATAACAGCGCGCCCCCCCAATTTACATAGGCTTCAGGTGTCTCACTACTTACTTTAGAAATGTGTAGAAAGTATTCTTCAAATTCTGTCTTCTCCTCCACCATCTTTTTCAAGTGTGTTACTTATAAAATTTTATAATCCCTGTAAGATTCTGGAAGTAATAGTGAATTTTTAAGCTAGAAATGAAATCCATGGATGTAATTCAGATTTTTTCTTTTTTTCCTCAGCAGAAAGAAGTAATCTCTTACTGTTACAACATTTTTGCAGTTCAGATATTCAGTTTTGTGGCTTGTGTCTCATTGCATCTCAGTAGGTTATGGAAACATGCTGCTTGTTAACCAGAACTCTTGTGATTTTCATGGTGAGCAAGGAAAGAGAAAATCCTGTAGAGATGTGTCTTTTGCTTTAAGCGGAAGTACAGATTTCTGCTGCAGTCTACAACCCCTTTATTATACACAGGTTAGGAATATTAAAATAATTATGGCAACTCTAGTTATTTTCTTCAGTTTGCTGAACACTATCTTATAAGATTTTGTATGGCAACTTGGATTTGGTTTGAATAATGTCCCAGGTAAACTTCTACTCTTACTATTTATCATGTACTTACATGGAAAATACCAATAATCCTGAAAAACAACCTTGAAAAGGAGGGAGTGAGTCTGTGAATCTTGATTGATTCATAACTGAGTGAGTGGATCAGGTCTTATTCCCAGAATAATTTGTCTGGTTTAAAATGTGATTTAAGATTATTTTTTTTTCTGGAGAAACAAATGATGAAGGAAATCTTCCATTTATGAATTTCTGCAAATGTAGAAAATATAACAAGATTTGTAGTTTGGAAATACATACCTGCTTGGCACTTTCCTAAGAATGGTATTAGCAATATAAGAAGATTGAACTATGGGCAATAAAACTAAAGAAATTATTAGTTTAAATGTTATGACAATGAATTATTGGGGTTTTCTTAAGGACTTGCCTCCTACTTTCTGATGATAGCGAATACACAGCTCCTCAGTGGTGTAAATGGAGTTGGTGCACCTCTTGCTAGCTGAGCTAAGCAGCTTGTGCTGGATAAGCACAATTTAGAGGCTTTGATGTGTTCCCTCTTTACACACCACTTCGTCCGTTGTTTTTCCCCCAAAGAGTGCCAGAGCTTGTGGATGGTGCAGCAAACCTACCCAGCTGTACCACTGGTGGGGCAATCAATGGGGCTTGGAGCACTCTTAACCCATGGGGTACCATCTCTGAGGACTGCACTAGTCCAAGCCACCTTTTGCTCCTACTACGCAAAACCTATGATATTACCATTCAGGATTTCTCCAGCCCAGTCTTTCAGCAGCTTAGATTTGGTGAAAGCAATGGTTGAAATCTTAGCTGTCCCCAAAATGCCTGCTACCTCCTGTCAAAGACAGCTGATTCTCAAAGGTCAGTCTCTGAGTTGCTTTGCCTTCTCTTTGTCTGCTCTGTGGTCTGCCCTGCCATTAGGTTATCATCCTTACAGGGTGAAGTCCTCCATGTCCATAAAGAGCTCCATACACTCCTTGATTTCTTCCCCAAGAAGAAATCTGTTGTCTGTGAATAAAATGCTTCTCTATCATGTGCACATTTTTTTGCCAGACTGGTGCAGAGAGGGAAACAAATGAGCAATAGGGACCAAATGGCAGCCACGGGGTAGGGGAAAATTTGTTTTCCTTATGGCAGAAGCAGCTGTATCCTCAACACCAGAAGATAGCTCCTGTAGAGCTCCTTCTGTTTGATTTTGCTTGATGGCTTCAGGTGGCCATGCTGAGAGCAGAAGATGGGACCTCCTTGAGTTGTACCCTTGGGAATGAAAGACGAAACCAAGATGTGCTTTTACACACATAGATTTTGACCCAACTGATAACTGGCTTCCTGAAAGAGAAGAAATTGCTCTCAAACCTGTCAGGAGATGCACATCTCTTCAGATTTTTCTATTAACCAGTTTAGTAATCCCCTACTCGGCATGTGGCTGCTGTGGACCTTCTTCATGGACTGTGTCTAACACTCCCCTGCATAGTAGGAGAAAATTAAACACAGCCTGAAGTGATGAGTTTTTCTGAAGTGTATCTGGAAGCAGATATGTGCAAGTTACTTGTGTCAATTTGAAATACTATCTCATATATTTTTTTTTTTTCTGGAATTTAGTCTAAACCAGTAATTCTGATCTTCAAGTGACACTATGGCTCTGTCTTCATGGCAATTTTGAGATATATCTTGATGTCTCTGAGTTAAATATCATTGTGCTAATTAGAATACTGCAAGCTGTGATAACAGGGCCTTTGTTTCTGTCTGAGCAAGTATCTCAGTCTGAATGTTGGAGAGAAACATTTGACCAGCTCTTTGGCTTCTCTGCCTGATCCCTTCTGTCGTGTCTCGCACCTGTATGTGACATAATCCCAACAGGTACTGGAGCCTGGAGAGATTATGCATCCTTTTGTGTGTCAAAAACCTTCAGCAAGAGTAGGTAACCCAAGTGAGCAAGGATGACTTTTGATTTTTTTCTAGACAAAAACAACATCTTTTTGTTGCAAGCTCATGCTTTTCTCCTGGATTTCTGCTAGCTGGTCCACTAGCTCAGGGAAAGGCAGCATATGCTTTCTGGCTGGCCTGCCTGAAGCTATCTGCAGGCTGGCTGGCTGGCCAGCTGGGTGGCAGGTAAGTGTATGCACACTGGCCAGCTGGGAGGGATATTCAATTTTGGCCATCTGGCCGCTGTCTCTTAAGAGCAAGGAAATAAGTCAAAGACCCGAGTCTTGGCAGCTGGAGGGCCTAACAATGAATGTGAGACTGCATGTGGAAAATGAACTTTGTGCGGTTCTAAGAGTCTAACCAGAAGACTTTTATTTCATTTGCAGGATAAGATTCTGATTTGAATTTTTCATGTGCTGATATGGAACATGCTTTTTGCACTATTTTGACACTTTAAATGAAAGAGGAAATTGCGTTTCCTTCTCTTGATGTATGGCAGAATTACATGTTCTGTGCAGTTTCAGAAAACGTAGAGGAAAATACCACTTTGTACTGATTGAAGTATCATTGTTCTTTTCTACATGAGAACGCCTCTGTGGGCTGCAGTGTAAAAGCTTGACACTGATCCTACGTTTCACTTCACCAGATACTGTGTTCTTAGGCTAGACCAGATGTGAACAGTTAAGCTGTATGTGTTTGGAGGGGTTTTCACCCACAAGGCAAAATCTATGAAGTGTATTGAGGTGTTACTTTATTCTGAGTTAAAGATTGTTTCCATGTAGAATTGAAGAGTTATGTGTATTGAGCCGACTACCACATAGTTCAGATCCATAGTTTTAAAATACCTACTAATTCAAGAGGTGGATTTTTGTTTATTTTATATATTTTCAGTATTGTCTTTCATTCCTACTGCCTAGAACTCTGGGTATTTTGTTGGGCTGTGCATTAACTGTTGATTTAAAACCATACAAACCAAGGCTATTTGAAGACTTAGCAATAGATTGTTTCTATTTGCAAATATAGTTTCTCTTTTTGCTCACATTCTGTGGTTTAGGGGCTTTTTTTACCCATGTGACAACAAGAATGAGAAGAATCAGTCTACCTGTTCCTAAATGTTGGAGTTACAGATTCTGTTTTACTCTGGATAAGTAACCTGGATCCAGACAGACATCTAGAACCACTTGGGTTGTTTGAAATACCCATGCTGGGCTGGTGAGTCTACCAGCACTACCCAAAGCCCTGCTGCCTTCTGGATTGGGACCTGGTACCTATTCCTAGATGTCATTTGCAGCTGTAGTGCTGCCTGGGAACAAACTCAGCTTTTAAGGGTGTCATTTCGTATTTTGTCTCCTGCTGCTTTCGCTGTCCTTTAGATGATCAATACAGGTCTTCAAAGACATAAGCGGTTATAGTGAAACACATCTGTTAATTTAATGAAATTAGTATGTGACAACACAGTGCGTTGATACTGTTGAATTCAGACCGAACAAATACGATTAAGACTTCTGTTATTGACTTCAGGAGAAATTAGTTTATAGGTTTTGTACAATAGTTGTACTTCCCTCTCTTGTTTATCAGTCATAGTTCTTTTTGTATAGTTTCCTGTTCTCCAGTACTTCTGTCCCTTATCAGATGTGTCCCTTTTCAATTTTTCCATCCTCACCATTGATTATATCCTTCTGGAAAGACATTTACTGTTCTATAGATGATGTTCAGCAAGTACAGACTTAGCATTTAATTTGCTTGAACTGGGATTTCAAAAGGAGCTGGGCATGGTTTGACAGTCCTATTGTATTTAAGAGTTTAATAGGTTTAATTTCCCGAAAAGCATAAAGTCCATCATAGCTGTGGTGTGGAGAGTCTTTGACTGTCCTATCCATTTCCTGACGGGAGAAGTGGGACTGCACTGTTGCAGCTGGGTGTAGAGGAGCGACCTGATCATTGATAGTGTGATGACAGCTGGACATAAACTGAAACTTCTGTCTTGGCTCCTTGCTCAAATCTAAAAAAAACCCAAAATAAAATCTTTGCCTTAAAAAAAAAAAAAAAGCCCTCAAGAAACAAATATGAAGTCTATATATATGTCTTTGAAGTGTAAGGAAACTTTACTAAAATCTTACCATGGAAAAGTAGCGAAGAGCTGTGATGGTGCACATTGCGTGTGGTACCTTCAGGAGGTAGGGTGCTGGGTCTACGTTGTGAAGGTGGAGATGATTAGTCTCAGAACCTAAAGCACAATGGTACTTGTGCAACTGGCACATTGAGTAGGCTACCTACACAGTGTCTGTAGAGCTACATGTTTTGTGTTAGAAAGGAAGGGACTGAGAAGATTGCGGAACACTTTGGTTTAGGATAAAATAGGTGGAGTATGAACGAGACAGACACATTGCACTGATGCAGGTAAATCATGCAGATAAATGGTTGTTTCTCTGTCCATAAATTAGCAAGTGGTATTTCCTCTCAATTTCAAGCTTTGATTGGATAACTAAGACTATAAACTAGTTCTAATTTATAACTATTGTCAATTATTATAATAAACCTTTATCTTTTGCATCTTCGCAGATCAGTAGCAATTTGTCATCCACTTAATTGCATAAAAATTTATCTTCTGTGTTGAATTACCCATGGAAAGCAGATTCTTCCTTTTGATCCTGAGGTTATGAGCTGCAGTGGGGAATTTCCACTGCCTTCTCCTGCCTGAAAGTCAGACCATACCTAATGACTCACTTCCTTCTAATGAATATTGCTTAAACAAAAGAGAGTTTAAGTCTGAAGGACCATGCAAGGATGATTCACAATTCTAATTGATAATTGCCTAGTCATTCAATGATATCAAACCAAAATGCACTCCTACCTTTTTGGTTTAAACCACTTTTCGTGTGAATAATTGTGTTCCTGCAGCTTTGCGCTTGTTTTACTGTGTGGTTGTCAGGGCAGATGTCCCTTGAGGAAAAGTTGCTGCCTGGCTCTGTGCTCAGGGATTTTTCTAATTAAAGGTTACCAAATGCTTGTTAGAAAGTTCACGAGCGAGGGACAAAAAGCAAGCAAGCAGCTTTTCTGGGAAGAAGAGGAGAGAAGTGAGAACTGGGATGTGTTCCTCCAGGGAAAATGGTGCCGTATGTCTTGGTGATCCTGCTGCAGATACCACTTCGAGGTCATGCCTGGAAGCTGAAGAACTGAGGGAAGCAACAGGAGATGTGCATTTGCAGATAATACATTTGCAGACTGTTGATGTCTGTGTGAATGTCTGACTGCTTCCTTCACAAGGGTGCTGAGTGAGCTTCAGGGGTGCTCCCTCCATGTGTGCAAAACCCAGCTGTCCTGGAGTAGCCGCCTCCTTTTTCTCAGCCTTCTCAAACATGGGTAGTGCAAGCATTTGGTCCTTGGCACCAACTGTTTCTACATCTGAACCTACTGTAGCTTGCAGTTTGCTGATAAAGAAATGATATTGAAAGATCTATGCAAACATTTTTGAAACATCCTGTTTCTCTCCTTCCCGAATGGTCCTGCTGGAACTCCTGTGTTATGACGTGTCTCTGGCACAGGGTATGGATGTGCTCTGAGTCTCCTCTCTTTAAATAATATTTTATAGATGTCTGACTCTGGTAGCATTTTCCATACAAGACTGGAAATGCCATTTTTCTGAGGACATCAAACCCAGCAACAGCCTGTGTGGGAGCACTGGTGCAGTGACTGGAAGTTTTCTCATTTAGCAAAAGCTGGAACTGCAAAGAGCGACCATATGCCAGCTCATAAAGACAGAGATAGCAAACAAATAAAAACCCACCCTGGGGCAGCAAAGGACGCATAAATAAAGCGGTACTGATACGGGTGGGAAGCCAGGAGGTCCAGGGCTGCAGGGGGAAGATGGACAGTAGCCGGGTAACTCTGTGTCCACACCACGGTATTTTGCAGGCACTGTGTAATGGGAGTTAACTTCTTCCCATCAAGTTTGTCTACGGAAATTTAAGTTGGGAAATGACTCCCTGGAGAATGGGAGATGTAGGTGCAAAGTGCATTAATGTGAGTGAATTAAAGTTAGTCCAGTACTACATTAACCTGCCAGCATATAGTAATTCTGTAGTTTAAGTTAGAGGAAATAAATGAGAAAAGTGAGATACTTAGGTCTTCTACTCCAATCTAACTTTAAAAATTGTCAGTAGATTTAGTGGCAGGCAGGCAGGCATGCATGGTTGGCTTCTGCCTCTAGGTAGCCATAGCTCTATCCTTTCACCTTTAGGATTAGTATGAAAAGATGTCTGTGGCTGAGGACCTGCAGACTGAAACTCTGGGCTTTGTGGTCTCAATACAATTGTCTTAAAGTTCTGTCCAAAGTGAACATTTACTTAAGAAATAGACACTGCATACTTTCCTTTCATAACTATAAAAGTATTCATATATCTAATGAAATATGAAAGGTCCTATATCTTATTCATGAACATTGAAAGTTGCTCAGCAGCAGTCTTCAAATACACCTCTGCAAGTATCTAACTCTACAATTTATGTGACAAGTAATGACATGCTAACATCTTTGAAAGTTAGGTATTTGTGTTAATTATTAAAGAGAGACATTTCAAGTGACAGACTGAATGAATATTCTCCGGAAAGCCACGTATTGTCTGTTGACAAAAAAGAGAAGTACGGAAGCTCTGTGAAATATTTAACTGTAAAACTTGTAATTTAGTTCCTGTGTGCTACCTCTTTAAATGTATTGGACTCTGATGGCTGATGAAAGCAAATGTCATTCTTTAATCAGAATCTGTGGCATGTTGCAGAAAAAGGTTGTCTATAATAGCAGCCTGTGCTATCTGTAGACTTTTGTTTGTGTTTTTTTTTTGTTTGTTTTTTTTTTTTTTTCCCCCTAATGCTTTTCCATTGCTGAAATGGACTGGCTGGGTTCTGTTGAATGATGTGTGGAAATGAAATTAATAGAAAGTAACATCAAGACAGAGTTTCTGTTTTGGGTTTACTTTGATTTTGAAGAGAAGCAGCTGCCTGTCACACAACACTACAGGGACAGGCAGCTTCTTGAGTCATCCTGGGTGCCACAAAGTTGTTGTTTCAGTCAGAACTTTATTTCTTCTAGACTCTCTGCAGATTGGATTGTTTCACTCCATCATCCATAGCGCAAACTACCCAGCAGGAGAAAAAATTCTCACTCTGTCCTGCTGGGAAGCAGCCGAGGGCAGAGGTGCCCTAGGCCTCTGGGGATCTTGGCCCTGCCTTGAGGCGGCTGCAGCAGGCCGGGGAGCACAGGCAGGAACTCACTGGCTGTTACAAGTCCCTGTCCTAACCTGTGGGTAACACTGAGGATTTGCCACCCAAAATGTCTGTAAAGGCGAAGTAGGTGCGTGAGTAGCTTGTTTTGTACTTAATGGATGTTTGCCCCTCAAGATGGCATAAAATGGTTTGAGTTGGAAGGGACCTGTCAAGGCCAACTAGTCCAACCCCCCTGCAGGGAGCAGGGACATCTGCAACTAGAGGAGATTGCTCAGAGCCCCGACCAACCTCCCCTGGAATGATTCTGGGGGTGGGGCAGTGACCGCTTCTCTGGACAACCTGGACTGGGGTCTCACCACCCTCAGTGTCAAAATTACCTTCCTCTCTCCAGTCTAATTCTCCCTCTTTTAGTTTAAACCCATCACCCCTTGTCCTGTCCTGACAGGCCCTGCACAAAAGCCTGTCCCCATCTTTCTGACAGGCCGCTTGAAGCACTGAAAGGTGCCAAGAAGGTCTCCTTGGAGCCTTCTCTTCTCCAGGCTGAACAAGCCTGGCTCTCCCAGTCTGGCCTCCCAGAAGAGGGTTCCAGCCCTCCCATCATTGCTGAGGCTCCTCTGGCCCTGACCCAACAGGTCCCTGTCTCTCCTGTGCTGAGGACTCCAGAGCTGGGCCCAGCACTGCAGGGGAGTTACTGTAGGTGGGTTAGAAGTAGAGGACTCCAGTCATGCTGCCTTGCCAGAGCTTTAACCTCAGTCATCAGCTTGGGCTGACTGAATTCGTCAGTGCTCAGCACTATTGCCTATAATGGCCGACCCCTCCATGAGTACAGTGCCCTGGAGCTGGAGATCTGTGTGTACGACATCGACTTGTACTACTTTTACTTCGTGCAGCTGCTGAACTATGCTGGTAAAAAAAATCTATTTTTCACAGTTACTAATTAGACACTGGTCCTGATTTACATTTTACTACTGCTGTTAGTGTTTGGGGTTTTTTTTTGTGCTATATATATAAATTTTGATGGTGTTTGGACTCTTGTTTCTGCTGGTCTGCTGGTGTGTGCCTTCCGCATTAGGAATCCTCCCGGAAAAACAGAATTGAACATGTCTCTTTAAGATTCTTCTTTTCAGATTTTAATCAATTTGTGTAACTCTGAAGGAAGAAGATTTTTGTTTCAGAAGCCTTAGCAGCTAGTATTAAAATTTTGTAGAAATAATTGTATGCGCTACTATGCTGTTTTAAGTTTCATATGTTTTATATTCCAGCAGGCTTATTCATGCTGCAATATTCCCAGAAATAATAAAAAGTCAGTGTTGGGATATCTCATATGGCAAAAATTCAAACTCTTACAGCTAATTTCTTTCCCGACTCATTTTTAAGTCTTCTCTCTTGCAAACTGACAGGTACTACTCAACATGATTTGTAACATCTTTCATGTCATCCTGGTACATGGCAAAGGAAAAGTAATGTCTTTTAGGGAAGAAGACATCCACTGGACATGAGAACTCTTTCAGGTTTCTGTAGGAACACAGTAGTCTTCGGAACACATTCCCCACATAGATACCATAGGGAATGTTACTTTCAAGCTGAACTTTTTTCTGCTTCGGTGCTTTCAGTTAATTTGTTCTCCTAATCTGATTTGTTATGTGCTCATTGTAGCTGTGAGCTTGATTCTGAACAACGTGCAGTCTTATTGTATAAATGTGAAGTCATTGTCAAGTAATTTTCTGCTTCGATTTAAAAATATTAATTCTTTTATCTGCTGCCCTGTGTTTAGTGACAAACATCAATTTCATCATCACAAGATAGGTATACATGTGGCAGTAATTTAGATTTTTATATAATATGTGTAGAATTGATGAACTTAAAGGTCTTTTCCAACCTAAATGATGCTGTGAAAGCTGATTGAAGGATGGCACCATACAAAATTTGCCTGATTATATCCTTTGCTTTTTCATTTATCCAGTAGTGAAAACTTAGTGCTTAATGTGTAAGGTTCTTCTATTCAATTTCACATTTGACTTCGCTGTTGGGCTTTTTTCCTGCCAATTAGAACCAAATCAATGTTCTTAATTGTCCAAGAAGCGAGTTGTCTATCTGTTATGTACTCCAGCTAATGGGAGTGACAGCATTTTTGTAGCAGGTCTCTATAAAGGCAACATGATAATTTGACTTGATGTATTTGGCATTTTCCAGGTAGCTGAAGCAGGGTCCTTTCCTACTGTTCTTGGAAGGAAGTCTGTATTTCTCCACCCTTAAATACAAACACAATGTATTTATGACTGTAATGCACTTTTTTTAGTCATTGCTTCTCTTGAACAAAGGGAACTAACCCAGACGTTTGGTCTCCTGGGGATACAGTGGTGATAAGTTTATTGGATGTGTATACAAATACTCAGTTCGGCATGCACAGTGTGCTTGCTGCTTCTCTAGCAAGAGCCATCAGAAAAAAAAAAACCACCAATAATCTTTGCAGTACTCTGAGACAGCGTTATTTTACTGATAGCTGGCATCATGATATTGATTTATAGATATCTAAGTAAAGAACTGATGGTATATGATTTAGAGGAATGAAAATATTAGGATTTCTGTTGGCTGCAGTACCACACAGAAGTGTAATACAACCTGGTTCCTGTTGAACCAGAATGATCTTAGTAGATAGAAGAGATTTATTATGGCCATAGAAATCTTGCGGTGGTTTAAGGTTATGCTTTTCATTTACTTCAGTGAAAATAAGATTTCCTAAAGGACTCAGGCTGACACCCCAGGAGAATGAAATACTGCATTTTCTAAGCCGTGAGCAGAGACAGTGACAGAAAAAAAAACTTCTCCATGCCAATTTAGAAGAGAAGAAGCATTTGCTATCTCAGCCCTGAGCTCTGGTTAAAGCTCTGGTTGAGCTCTCTTAGGAATTTAAGCCTCTAGGTATCCCTCCTATGCACGTGCAGTACCACAAAGTTTGGAAGGGACTCCAGATTTCTTGGACATCCTCAAATTCCACACTTTTCAGCCCTAAAATACAAAATTTTAAAATTCCTAGATATCCCATTAATAGCACCTTTTAGTGGAGTCTTACATGGGACATTCCGTATCTAACTGACTTTCTTAGGACATCCCTATCAAATTAAACAAAATATAATGAGAGATGAGAAGCTCCAGTAGCTGCATAACTGATTCCTGGTCTTTAGTAGCCCCATTACTAGGCAGTTCAAGTCCACCTACATGCTTTTTACCTTTCATTAGTTTTGTCTTTAGCATTTCTTGTTAACATATGCCCTTCTTTGATGACAAGGTCATTACTTAAAATAATAAGATGGTTCCTTGGAAATAGTCAGAAGGATTCATCTGACTTGATAATTGAGCAAAACCTGCTGGTGTTTTCCCACTATATAATAATAATAATAAAAATCCTTCTAATGTTTTCACTATAATTAGTATCAATCAGAATTACTCTACATCTAGTGATTTACTGAAATCCAAAGAAAAGGATTATTCTTTTCTTCACTTACAGAAGATCTATTATATAGCTTTGGTTTATGTTGTAAAAAAGTTTGTCAGTGCTATGTTGGATTTCAATAAGGACTGAAGATACAATTGCCTGTGAGTAGCTGATATATCAATTTAAATATATTTGGTCATTAATTAAGTGTCCTTCGTTTTGCATGCGAATAGATTTCTCTCCAGGGAATTAATTACAGACCAAATTTCAAGCTAATCTGTCTTTGCAGTCTGTTGTAATATTCTGCTATAAAACCCACTTTCAAAATGAAGCGGCTTGCCATTTAATGAATTCTTATATTTTTCAAAAAAAACAACCAATTTGGAATTATACAGTTAAACAAAACCAAGAATTAGACTTACTCTTAAATATACCAGCACAAGACAATGACACTGCTTGATACAATTGCATAAGGATTAGAGAAGAACAGTTGATGGATTCAAAGATGGTTGCGTGTGTTTTTACTGGCATTGTGAAATTCGGATTTGATTTGGATTTTTTTTTTAATTCAAATAATAGTAATTTTTCCATGGAAAGAGAGATTAAAGTGTATTCTCACGTACATATATGTTTTTATTGTATTATATCCATTTAAAAACAAAAACCTAAACCATTCCAATAATCCTTCTGCTTAAACTGATTGTGATTATTTCTCTCAAGACTTGAACATCCTTTCTATCAGGAATACCTCGTCTCCTGGAATGAAGATTAGTATGTTCTGCATCTTTGATCCTGCAAATCCTTATCCATACGCTTATATTTAGTCATGTCAGTAATAGGCCTGTAGAGACTTTACTGCTGTGAGTCATCCAACTTTCTTCAAAGTTGAAGACATGCAAAACTGTTTGGATGTCCTAGATTGATGCCAAAAAACCCTCAGTCTTGGCAACAACCTCATTTATGCTCTGAAAAACAATAATTAAGAAGAGTGTGTATTTTTTATTGGTTTTGACGTACCTTTAAGGTCTGAGGCTAAAAGCAATGGTGTTCCCATAGTGTTAAAACTATTGATCTGGAGAAAACACAACCAAGGCACGTGGTGGAGGTACTTGCTGGTGCAAAACCTTCCTAAGCTGAAGGGTAGGAACTGCCCAGTGCCACCAGCCATTCCCATGTTCTCTACCACACAAGTCCAAAGAACACGGAGAGCATTGGAGCTTTTGTTCTGGGCAGAAGACAAAACACAGAATTTGGTGTAACTGCAGTCTCTCTTTTTTTTTTTTTTTGTGTCCTCATGTTTTGGATTAGCTGACCTCATTTGAAAACCTTCCTCTCTTTTTTCCATTTGATTTATTTTTGCTGTAAGCGTTGACCTTTAGGCAACTTTATTAAGTGGAGTCACTTTTCATTTGATCTGGCTTTTTAACAGCTTTCAGTTTTACCTGCATTTTCCTCCCCAGGAAAGGTTAAGTGGAGGTGACCTCAATCACATTTTCCTTGTTTCCCACTTCACTCTGTTCTGGCAGAGCTTTTCTTGTAAGCTCAGAGTTACTATTGTTCAAGCTTGTATTTCTACTTCTCCTCCAAGGGAGAATTTATCATTGCTGCTCTCATTTAGTACAAAATCTACTCTTACCTCTTACATTTTCATCTCTGTAGCTTTCCAAACTTCAGCGAGTCCCTGTCCTTGGTCACTCTCGTAATCATTTTTAGAACGATGTGAGTAACAAAAAGATTTATTAGTAAATGCATTGTTAAAACAACAACACGGTTCATTGTGGCAAGATTTCTGTGTGGTGGCTTGTGGAGTTATGGCTATTCACTGTCATTGTTATTTATTGAAATAAAGAACGGCTGCGTAATAATGCTCGGTAGGCTTTAGCTGTGTTGGCTTCGTGAGAAACATAGAAAGCGATTGTTTCAACAGCTAAAAAGTTTCAGACTTGTTTCTTGTACCTTAGGGTATTTTTTTCTTTATCTGTTCAAAAGTCCAAAGCACCATGTGAAGATCCTACGCTTATTTATACTGTGGGGCTACTACCTCAAGTGCGCTTTATGGTAAAACCAAAGGGATCACACTCTGCATTTACCTTGGGACAATATGTTTTAAGCACCTTAAGGTAAAAGTGAAAAGAAACAACAACAACAAAATAAAATCAACGCCTTTTTTTTTTTTAAGCCTTGAAGGCAGACAGGCTCATAGACCACCAGGAGCTGCAGAGCTGTAATAAAACTGGGACTTTTATTCGTTATCAAAGGCAAGTGAAAAGATTGAGAGGGCAGAGCAGGAGGTGGTGCCCTGGTCAGAGAAAACCAGCTTTTCTTTAGGATATTTTTTTTTGGTAGTGTTGTGGTGTCAGAAAAATGTGTAAGAGCCTCTAAAATGTTGCTTAATGTTGTGGTTGTGGTGTGAAACAGCAATAACACTATTAAAAATAGGGATATGTATGATTAAATAAGTATACATACGTATATTTGCCTGAGGAAGGTATGAATGGAGATAAAACTTCTTGGCTGTTGGTCACCAAATGAAAACAGACTGAAAACTGTTTTTTGGCGTTTGCAGATGCGGGAGGAATGTCAACTGCAGCACAGCATCTGAATTAATGCGCTACAGCTTTCCTTAATGTACTGATTTGTTCTTTGGGTTTCTGACTAGCGAACAGGCTTGTAAAATGTGTAGCTGTAGCCTCTGAAAACTGTATGAGAAGATCTTTTTTTTTGCAAACGTGGACAGTGGAAAATTAAAATGGCTAGAGGAGAGAATGAAATGGACAACTGTTCACGAACGTGTGACTCTTGTCTCTGCTTTATGACACCCATACCCACCATTTTCTTCAGCAGTTTGAAAGATTTATTTTCTTTTCTCTTTTCCTCCTTTCATGTTAAGTGTTGGACTGGCTTTGAGTGGGCTGCAGGAGGAAGAAACAAGGCAGTTTCTTGCTGGCAAGCAGCTTGAACGTTGTTAAACAGAGAAGCCCAACAGAGAGGAGAGGGATGGACTAATGTAGCGCAGCAACTGGCAAATAATACGTACTGGTTAATCGCAGCTCAGAGCTGAGGCCCTGGCTTCCTGAGTTTAGAAAATAAAATTGATTAGGTAGGTTGAAAAATGAAATGAAACACAATAAAGCTAAAGGACGTGTCCTAACTGAAATGTGAGCTGCCGGCAGATGTTGGTTCCTGTAGCAGCCTATCTGGGGAACTGCTGTACCCGTATGGTTCGAAGTAAAATGGTGTTTGCATTTTTAAATAGAATAATGAATATGTAAATGTCCAAAATTACCTCCTGATGCATAATTGGGTAGTCTAAATAAGACTGGTAATTTAATGGCAAGTGTTGTTTTAAGCAGGGCTTTTTTTAATTAGGTATTGCAGGAAAGATTCTGACATTATGAGGTTTTTGGCTGCCATTATGAAGAGTTTTGAGAGTGATTTTGTGCCAAGAATTTCTTTTTTTTTTCTCTAGATGACAGCCTTCTAGAAGAAATGAGTTAGATCAGCTGCAGACCAATCATCACATGTACTAGAGATCTGCATTTATACCACTTTAATTTACAAATTTTGCATTAAATTGTTATGAAATTTAGATGTCCCATTGACAGTATAGACAACAAGTCAAAAAGGTATTGAGGTATCTTTTCATATTATGGAAAGGTAAAGTTTAGTGTAATGCCACCTTTTTGTGCTTACTGCCTGTATAGCTGCGTTCAAATCATCAAAGGATGATTTGTTTTCTAAGGCCTGTTTTTAGTAAAAGAGACTCTCAAAAATTTTACTGAGGAACTCAATACCAAAGTAGTTAGAAAAGGTGTGTGTGCAGCCAGGACCACCTCCAACTTAGCCCAATTTATAAAGTTTTGATTATAATTAATACAGTTCAGTCAGAATCAGCTGTATTTTATAGAATTATAGAATGGCTTAAGTTGGAAAGGACCTTAAAGCTCATCCAGTTCCAACCTCCCTGCCACGGTCAGGGACACCTCCCACTAGACCAGATTGCTCAAAGCCCCATCCAACTTGGTTTTAAATGTCTTTGATTTTTTTTCAAGAGGCATTTTGGCCCAAAGAGTTGATATAGGTAGAGTGTCAAACATGGAGAGAAAGAAGAACGTGCTCTTAATCCATCTGCTTTGAAAGCAGCAAAGTAAGAATTCCATAGTTTGTTTACACAGGAACAATGAGAAAGCACTTGCGTGGCCAAAATGGGAAACATAAAAACTACATTTAACACTAACTTTTCCCAAATGCCACTTTTTTTGGCCTGTACTGTACATACCTTTATTTCATCAATTTCAAAGACCTTTTTGATTTTCTACTCTTTCTCGCTGCAGGAGCTGCAGTTGTTAGTGGTCTGTCAGGCAGTTCCAAAATTTTCATATAGTGTTTAGACATGAAGGATAATGGGTGTTTCAAGAAACAATACCAAAAGCTACTTGAAAGAATTAAAAATAAATAAAAGAAACAAAGATGAGAGAGGGAACCTCCCCTGAGAATTTACGTCCTTTTGATTTATCTGCAGAAAAACTAAGTTCTTGTGACAGGAGTGAAAAGGACTTTGAATGACTTCTGAGTTAACCTCAGGATACTTCTGGATTTCCACTTGCAGATGCATATGGGATGGAGCATAAGAACTTGTTGACTGCTAAAAATAATCTTCAGAGCTTTCTTTTAGTAATTGCTGGTCTTTGTTGTATTTTCTCTCTTTGCAGTTTCCATCAATACGTGCAAGATTCAATTACTCCTAGGAAGAAATTATTCCATAATAGATTGGGGCTTGGGTATCTTAAAGATATTTATATGATAAGTGATTGCACAAGGTGTGTGTAGGGTTTACCAAAGGACCTGCGCAGATTAGGTGCATAATTACTATAGTTTAATATCCTCAGAGCTACAACAAATGAGTAATAGTATTTCCTTCTGCCATCCCTAAACACATGTAGAGCTAATAGGTTCCAAGCTATTTACTTCTGTAAGGATTTTCTTGCTTTGTAATTTTAAATTGGCTGTTTAGCCTCCTGCACGATGAAAGTCGGTACCGTCTTGCTGGCTCTGCATTAATTGGCACTGGCTGGCTCGTTTTAGGGCAGACCAGTAAGTATGTGCGTGTGATATTTTCTAGATATAAAGACCATTCCTCATGTCCCTCATTTACTTTTGGTGGTGGGTATCCAGGCTGCGAGTGTTTACCAGCGTGCACAGAGAAACCCTCTACTTTTCTGCCCTTTTTCAATACTTTTAAAAAAAATCATTTTATTATAATAAGGGAAATGACATTTCTACCAACCCTTTCTAAACAGATGCCCTGCGGGGAGCTTCAGGACATTTCATCCAGGGCTTGTCAATTTTTGCTGTCTTGCCTCGTCTTTGACCACTTGTTTCTAATTTGATTGGACTCCAGTCGTGTCTTGGACCAAGCAAAGTGTTTTTTTGTGACAGCCATGTTGCTCCTGTTCCTTGACTCACTGTCCAAACAGTTGACTGTGTTTGTGCTTCAGTATGAGCCATAAACGAACTAATGCTCATTTAAAATAAATTATATTATTTTTAATAATGATGTATCTGAATTCTTTAGTTCCTGATTAATTGGAGGTTGGACTAGATGACCTTTAAAGGTCCCTTTCAACCTAGACCACTCTAAGAATCTAAATCAAACTGTGCTAATCAAGCTATGAGATTACATTGTCTTGCATGTTAATAATGCTAGATCAGCCCCACTCCTGAATTCTGGTGTTTGGGAAATTAAACCTGAGAACACCTACATTTCCAACAGAGAGTTGCTGAATGCTTTTAACTCTCTCTCTCCGATCATGACACCTTTACATCTGACTTAGTAGTCAGGACAAAGGACTTGCTGCTTTTTTTTTTTTT